>VYZT01006108.1:250-30256 GCA_013400735.1 Pomatostomus ruficeps | reverse complement strand
TGGGCTTAAAAACACGACAAGGGTGATTGGTGAGAGGTACAGGGGAATGAAACCTGGCACTGCACATTTGCAACCCGTTCTAGGAATGTTAGGAAGCACGGTTTCTGAAGAGGTTTGCCACAGAAATGCACCACACCCCATCTGGGGTGCAAAAGGGGGAAAATAGGAGAGAGAATGAAGTAACAGATGAGGGAGTGACAGCAATTAAAGAGTTGCAACAGACAGTGGTGCCTTAGGGTGCATGGGTGGCACGAACAGATCTGAGGGAAGAGATTTAAAGGACGTGTGGTAAGCTGTATCTAAGAGCTGTGATTTTAAGCTTAAACTAGCAGGTAAAAATTTATTATGTCGAATGAAACTCAATGACCAATCTACTCCAAGACACTTGTATGCATTAAAATTCAACAAGACAAAGAAGAAGTGTGTAGAGTGATAAAATAATACTAACAGTAAGAGTCTGGTACTTCTCAATCACATTACATGTAAAATCTGTGCCTGAAAGCAAACTCTGGTAGTCACAAAATACAAAATAGTAAAGGAAATCAGTGTGACCTTCTCTTCTTGTTACAAGAAAATATTTGGTAGAAAATACAAAATAGACATTGACAAATAGAGCCAGCTACAGAAGCAATTATAGAAAATTTGGTTCAAACATAAAACTAGTATTTAAAGATGTTGGAGATTTCATAATTGGATCATCACAACGAGGGTTATATACTTCAGGATCAGCTCTTATTATGAGACAAGGCTCCTTCAGAAAGCAGAATTCATCAATTGTCTAAAATAAAGTGAGAATACTTTTAAACTAACTGATGCATAATCTATGTGAGTCATGTATAAATTAATGTGTTCTTCCAAAAATTCGCTTTTGTTGTGGCATATGTAGGAATTACATTTTCAAATAGACCATTATTTGGAAATGGAAGTGGCAAATGAATTTACAGATTAAATTCCATTTTTGAAATGCTAAACTTCATAAAATCTCTGATCTGAAGAGTTAAGGAGCATTCAGAAGAATATCACCCCTTTGCATCAGCAGAACATTTATGGCATTGTTTCTTGCAAGGTTGTTTTCTACATGTCAGATTTCATCTGGCACGTCACCTATTCTGCAGGAGTTAAAGATGGTGTGTGAGGAAAAAAAGAGCACTTGGGGCAGAACTCTACTTGGTATCTGTAGGCATGAGCAGGTAGCTACTCCTATCTCCATTCCTCTGGTGAGTCAGGCTGGCTCGGCTCACACTCCCTATGCAATGTACGCTTCTGGATACAAGCTGAGGTGATCCAGCTAGGCTGTACTGAAATAATGCAGGCGGAGTTATGACCTTCCTCACACAGCCCTGACCAGGGATCTGGTCATATGGGTCCCGAGCTGGGAGCGGTGTATCCATGCAAACAGAAGTGACAGCCCAGGTGCAGAACTACACCAAGGCTGTGTTGCTGTCAGTGCCCAACTGGACCTCCCCATGCAAAGTGCCTGCTGAGTTTAGCTACATCCCCCGCGGGCTCAGCACAGGTACTTCACTCGATTAGCTCAATTAAGCAAGGCTAAAGAAAGCAAAGAAACCTTGTGTTCAGTTGCAAGTGTAAGAAAAGGAATAAAGGCTGTGAGGTCTTCAAGAGCTCAGCCCTGTAGGCTTCAGGACAGTCCTGTTTGCAGAAGGTGATGGACTTAGGAGAAGAAGGGCTTTTGGATGACTCCTGTGTTTTTGAAGCACTTGAAAAATTGCCATGACCATGCTGGAGTAATTAATTGGACTTGGCATTTCTGTGTGTACTTAACTACAGATTTATGCGTGGTAAAGCTCACCACTGTCCAAATGTACCTGTAGGGCCTCAGCTAAAACCTTTGAAGTAACTATCAGTCTGAAGTGAATCATGCCCTTAACCAAATATTTCTGAGAAGCCCACTATGCATATGGAGAAATATTTTTTTGCTAAGCTGACATTCTAAAATTAAATATTTTTTTGGCTTCAGGCCTTAAAGGAAATAGGACAACTTCCTTTTCATAGATTATATTTTAATGATGCAAAAAATACGTTTTAGCTTCTTTTTATTTTAAAGTGGTTGTGTATTTTTTTCAGACTTTTCTAAAGAACCAAGCCCTAGACCAAAAAATACCTTGAACCCATTGATGGAAGAGAAAGCATTAGAAATTATTAGCCTAAAAAGTTTTTGAAAGATTTAAGTTTTCAAAGCAAGGAATAAATGGAAACTTTTTTGCAACCACAAGAACTGTTTAGCACTGTGTGCCAGTCTGTGGGTGTTTGCGTGTGTCAGAGCTCGTCAGGTAGTTATTGGGATTACATTTTCCATCCACGCTTATGAATCACTCAGAAACTGATCCAGATTTCTCCTATTGCTTTGTTATTTGTAAGCATAAATTGAATAATCCGGGTGATTAACTTCCAGACTACAAAATGTCTGTAAATTTATTGTTGCAGTGTGTCACCACTGGCTGTTCACACGAGGTACTTGAGTAGCAATTTTGCAGTGCAAGCTTTCAACTTCCTTTTTGGAGAACTAAAACTTTTAATAAATTTGAGCAAAGAATATCCAATTAAATCAGAACTTAACCACAGTTAAAGGACCTCATTTTCAATTTCTGTTGTGAGTCTTCATCTAATAGGCCGAAATTGTTGCATACCTTCTGTAATGTAAGCAAACATTTTCTCATTTGAGTTGTGCTACTGAAGCAAAAGAATTACTTCAAGAAACCACTCACCAGCAGTTTAGCAGGGACACTAGTTTTTGTACAATTCAGTTAGTAACTTGAATTATCTTGGGTGTGAATTCATAATATCTGAAAAAAAAGGCTATATGCATGTGTGCTTCTTGTTACTATTCTGTTATAACCAATTGCTGCTACTCCAACAATGCTGTGAAAAAAATAGCAGTATTAAAATATTTGGGGGATAGATACCAAAGAACCTTTGGAGGAGGTTAGTCCTTGCATGCCCAGCCTTTATGTATTGTTAACACCTGGGTGATGCCTGAGGCATGCCAGCCAATAATTATATACCTTCATATTTCTTTCCTGACAGTCTGTCATCATTAGTTCTAACTGGGAGTTAAAAAGGTATTCTTCATGCCCCCCCTTTTTTTCCCTGTTTCCCAAATTCTACAATATTTTCTGCAAAATCATAGCTATTTCACCAGCAGGTTACATAATGGGGTTCATTACAAGTGTTTTGCATACAAAGGAAATATAATGCTGTGCTGGATGTTTTGAACTACTTAAGTGAGAGCTGCAGAACAGACTGTTTGACCAAACACATTGCAGAAAGTCATTTGCAATTAAAATATTTTTAATTAAGTTCCTAATGGCTGTTTTTTTGATCTTGCTTTAAATCAGGACCATGGTGGTTTGCACCTCAGAGAAAGGAGATGGCACAGGATTCGCATGTGATTCATGCACGGTCACTCCCCCAATGGGCTTTCCGTGAAGAGCAAGGAGCCATCAAACACCCACCCGTCAGTAACTCACCAAAGCTGAGTTGGAACAAGAGCAGTTCAGTTCTTCACATGAATTTGTAGGGTTGAAGGACAGCAAGAATCAGTAGGTCATCTGGTCTGATCTCTTGTGTAATATGGGAATCTACCGCTATAATGAGGTTAATAACTTGCTGTTAATTAGTGCTTATGTCACATCTGACTTATGTAGCTCTTACAGAAAAGCTTTCAGTCTTTCTGGGAAGGAATTGAGATGTGGGGAAACTACATGTCCATTGGTCCTTGCTCCAGGGATTAATCATTCTTGCAGTTAACAACTAGAGCATGTCCTCTTCTAAATTTCCTTAGCTTTCATCTACTGTGTTTTCTGTTTTGGTTTGGTTTTGGTTTTTCTTCTTTGTTTGTTTGTTTATTTGTTTGTTTTGTTTTGTTATGCTTTTCCTGATTTATTAAAATTCCTTTTATAGTCACTGGGGGTTTGTTTGCCATGTAGATATTTTATATGTTGCAAGCAGACCGTCTCTCACTATTGTTTTTTAAAAGCTGAGTAGATTCCTCACATGTCTACACAAGGCATTTTCTTTGAGCTCTCAAATAACTGATGTGCACCTTCAACATCTTTCTTGAAATTCGAACACCAAATCTGGAGGAAGAGTTCCAGTATTAGTCTCACCAAGGCCATAAGGTGTAGCTGAAATCACCTTGGCTTTGCCCCATTTATTACTCTTTGTGTATCTGCAGATCATAGATGCCTCTTTTGCTGAGTCCCCATGATGGAAGCTTAGTTTCACACATCTATTTACCTGGATGCAATGTCTTTGCACGTGGTTATGGTCAACATTCTTTTTGTTCCTTACATGAATGAATTTCATAGAATCATAGAATTGTTTGGAGTGGAAGAATCTTTAAAGGTCATCTAGTCCAACCTCCCTGCGACAAACAGGGGCATTTTTAACTAGATCATACTGCTCAGAGCCTCACCGAACCTGTCCTTGAATGTCTCCAGGTATGGGACATCTCTCTGAGCAACCAGTTCCAGTGTTTTTCCATTGTCATTATAAAAAATTTCTTCCCTATATGTAGTCTAAATGGAACTTCTTTTAGTTCAAAACAATTACCCATTTTGTTTTGCAACAGGCCCTGCTCAACATTTTGTCCTTAGCTCTCTTGAAGGCCCTCCTTAGGTGCTAGAAGCTGCTCTAAGGTCTCCCTGGAGCCTTCTCTTCTCCAATGATACCCAAATTTTTGAAACTAGTTTGTGATCCATTATCCTCAAATGATCAAGTAATTTTTTTGACAAGATGTACTTTCCACTATGTTCTGATGACTGGTAGTTGTATTAATATATCCTTTAATACTTTGGGATGTAAATGCTACATGACTTTTTCATTAATCTATTCTGGATTAATACCAGGATTGCTGGTCTTTAGTTATGCAGGTCATCTGCTTGCCCTTCTATTGAGAGCTTTCACAAAATTAATACTCTCTAGGCATCTGAAGTCTTTCTGCTCTTGCAAGCTGTACTGGAGATTAGTATCAGCCAGCAGGGCCTTTCAGCTAATTCTTGTGGAATTCTAGGAAGAAATTTTCTGAATCTGTTTTTAAGATATTTATCTCTCGTGGATATTGTTCAACATCCTTCTGAATTACTTACAGGCTGCAAAATGCTGCAAAGCCCTGCAGTCTCATGCATCATCCTTTTTATTGTCCCAGCAGCAGCATTTCTTGGTGACAAGGCTCTTGTTCTGGTTTAGGTATCAGAGCTGGAAATTGAATACTGCTCATTTCTATCCATCATGATTCATAAATACTATGGGAACAGTCTGTTCCTTGACTTGAAGGCACAGTTGTCATTGAGTTCAGCAGAACCTGTGGAAAATGCAGTAAATGTGTTTCAGGGCAAAATAACATCCTCTGGCTGATAAACTGGCCAAATGGAGGAGAGCTCTCATTCTCTACAAACCTTGCCCTGTTCGGAGGGGTTTTGCAGCTATAGTCTGAACACAATAGCCAAATCCCAAACATGTAATTTGTGAATGACTGTATGTTTTGGATGTCACGTCATGGGTGTATTATACTGGAGCCACTATTATCAGTGTCTTTCAGAATGCTAGTCATGCACTGCTTGCTTTTTATACTAATCTAACACAGTCAAATGTACTTCCTAAAATTAGAGCTCTACACGATTTCAGTTGAAAAAGGACAGATAGTCTCAGTAGTTATTTATTGCTGAACACAGTCCACAGAATGTTTAGGAGTGAACAAAGTGGTACAAATCTATAGCAAAGTATTTTCTAGTAGTGTTTGTGATGGTTTTGTAATTTCTTTGTAAGACTAGAAACATGTAGGTTTGTAAAATGTCAGGTTTTTTAGAAATATTTGTGCCTGAAAATAATATAAATTCTTGAAATACACTGATAGCAGTTAAATTCGTGTATGTTGAACAAACGAATCAACCAAAATGATAAGAACTTACATTAGTTTAGTTATTATTTTGAAGGCATCATAACTTCAAGGCATAAAAAGTGTGTCCTAGGTGGAAAGACAATTCTCAAGCATAGAAAAAGATATGAGGAAACTCTATGCAATTAAATTAAAACTATAGAATAAATATTATAGGAAAAGGTACTTTTCAAAAAAAGAATATGCTTTTTTGCTCTGATTTAAACAGCATTGACTCATCCAGATTAAGAAAATTATTGCATCAAAGCATCCTGTAATAGCAGAAAAACAGATACCTACTGGTAACCACAAATGTGCACAAACACAAACAGACGGGTGTAGAGTAACAAACAATAGCAGCCCTAAACATAACTTCAGTGCTCTGGCTGGAAAACACTTTGTCCAAGATGTGCTGAAATTAGCAGGGCAACTTTATACCAATCATCCCCTGTTCTGACATGTTTTATGAAAAAAACACAGGAAATGTGTATGTGTGTATACTATTCATGGCAACAGTCAGAAAGGATGAAAGACTTAACTTGCAGATTGAAAAACCTCAGAAATGCAGAATCAAAGGACATTTTGTCACCCGTTACGTACACTTTCTGCAGTGAGCAGCCTATATTAGAAACAGCATGTACTAGCAAATATTGAATTGTTATTCTTTTCTTGGTAGAATTCAGAAAGGTTTTCTGCAAGCAGTTTATGCAGAAGGGCAATAAATAAACTAAAGTAACCATTAATACGGTACCTCTGGTATAAAATAAAAAAAAAAAAAGTAAAATAAGCAATAAGCATGAATATGAATAACAGCAAACATAGATAAGAAAATACAAACTACTGTATGCCCTTAATGCTGGTTGTCCAGCAGAGAGACAGGCAGAGTGCTGTCCAGGTGCACAGGGGTATGATGGAGAGACATCTGGGAGATTCCTGAAGCTGTGGTGGCCACCAGGATAAGGCACCTAGTCCCACAATGCCCTAATAAAGAGCCACTGAAGCCAGGGATGGCATTGATCATCCTGGTGGTGATATGCTGACTCTTGTGCACGTGGAGTTGACAGACAGAACTGAAATTGCTAAAAATCCTCTTGGTGGATGTTAATTTCCTGAAGATATTAAAGTTGAATTCTGGTGGGTTTTTTTTGAAGAGAGAACAAATTCAATTGATAAGAGCAACTGCATTGATGCAGCATAATGTTTTCAGTAAGAACTGTTACTACAAGACGGTGATGATGTATTCTTCCATGTTAGAAGTTTACTTTTTAATATATATGTATGGAAGTATGAAGGACTACTGTCTGCAGATTGATTCTTCAGCTCTGTGTGACCCACACAATTCAATCAACTTTCTGGAAGAAAATCTACTAAGAAAAGCATGTAAGATATACGTGTAAAACTTGCAGATGATACTGAGTGGCTTGTGGCTTGGTAAAATAGGGTAAAATACTCAGTTTCAGCTCAATAACTTGGTTAACTTTGGAGCAACCTAGTTGTCCCTGTTTGAGACAAATTTTTGGGACAAGACTCCAAAAGGGTGTCTCCTCTAAAAAGGCAGAATTTCAGCCCCTCCCCCCAGCCAAGGCTCGAAATTAAAATCTTCTTGGAGGGACGTGGAAAAGAACTGTTTATTTAACAAGCAAGGTGCATGCAGGCACAAAAAAGAAAACAAAACAAAACCAAAACTGAATAATATTAGACAGTAAACCTTCTCTGCTGTGGAGAAAGATGGTGGATTTTCAGAGTCTCTCCTTTCCCTGGTTCAGCTCCTCCAGAAGGTTCGGCCCAGCTGGGCCGGGGGTTCTGGCAGCTCCTGATGAGGGTCCCGCCGACTGTCTCCCCTGGAGATNGCTTTTATCTCAAAGAGATAGAAACAAACCATGCCAGGTTTTCTCTCTGCCAGCTCAAGGTTACAGGACCCATTCCTGGGCATAAACAGATGCTAGGAAAAAAATACAGAGCATAAAAATCACCCCAGGACACTAGTCATGTGGTGCATTTTAATATAAGCAGAAACAAACTAGAACCCCAAATACAACTATGTTTGCCCAAGGCTGCTTGCTCCCCACAAACAAGGCTTGCAGACATACCTGTAACTAGTCACTCACAAAGTGGGCTTAGGAAGGAGGTGGGATCCTGTATCTTTCTCCAGTTTAACCTTGCGTTTGGTCAGTATTTTCAGGTCTGAAGTAAGCAACATTTTGTAATTTGGGGGTCTGATGCAAATAACGTCAGATAAATTTTGCTGGTTTTATGCAGGTCTGTAGATGAGTAAAAAAGCAAGTGCTGTGACAGTCTAACTGAGCACTAGACATCCTTTTTGCTGTAACCTACATGAAATTCTAAAAAAGTGTACCTCTGATAAATAAGTTTACCAGTCTTGAGGATATCACTCACATCACCTTTTTTTTCCACGAAAAACTGCTATAGCTAAAGCCATACAGATTGTCACAGACATGTCAGACATGCTGCTGCCCAACTCTTTGTTTCTTCAGAAGGTGCAAAATAATATCCATGTTTAACTGCAGGCAAACTATTCGCAGAGAATAAATACAGAATTGCACCTGCCCAACCTTGAACTGGCCAGAGTGTGGGAAAGCTCAGCCTTTTCTCAGTGAGTCATTCAGGGCACTAAACATCTCCCTGGCTCTAAAGACAGATTTTATCATAAGGTAATTTCCTTAACTCGAATAACATAATTCTTTGTATAGGGAGATCACAGATCTGTCACGTAACCAATAATAAATCAATTTTGAACACAAATCTCTGAATTCCTTTTTTCCTGCCTGTTGTATCCTTACAGGGCAAGGTGTCCCCCTCACTCGCCTTTCAGACCAGGAACAGTCAATGGCCCTCAGTTTGCTCAAACCCCTTGCTTAGGAAAGTCTCTTTTTTTCCATAATGCCAGAGGGAGGTCTGCTGTCTTTTGAACACAGGCTCCCTCCTCATGCCAAATCCTTTCTCCTTCTGCAGACTTCCATATCAATGCCCCCTCATGTCCAAGAAGCATTTCGTGCTGCCTGTGTCCAGGAAGGGTGAAGTTCTCCTCCTTCCAAAGGTTCCCCAGAGTACAGAAAGCAGGAAAAACAGTTTTCTTTCTTTTTGACATCCCTCTTGCACTCTTTAACAAAACACAGTAAATGTTACTTACAGAATAAACTGACTATAAACTTGCTAACTTCATGAACCATTACTCTCAATCAGGATGAGAACTTTTAATAAAATGATTCCTGGAATAAGTCAGCATTTAGCACTATTTGTTGCAACAGCAGAGACCTTTATCTTATATTACGTATATTATATATACAAGATATTTAATAAACTTTAGGTCCACTTGGCAGAGCAGGATGCATCCTGTCCGTTTCAGAAGAAAAGACATTCTAAAGAGACTGCAGTTGCAAATTTTTCAGAAAATAAACCAAAAATGAAGATGCAAATTGAAAGTGCTGAGTGCAATAAATCAAATTAAAAAAAGAGAAAATAAGTGTTGGAAGAGAGCATAAAAAGAAACAAAAATATAAAAAGATGCTGCGGTATATAGAAACAAGCAAATGTTTCAGCCACAGTTCTTGCTGTTCTTACTGGTTGAGAGGGTTGGGAACATCCAGTCTGGAGAAGAAAAGGTTCCAAGAAGAGCTTAGAGCACCTTCCAGTACCTGAAGGGGGCCTGCATGAAGGCTGGAGAGGGACTTTTCAAAAGGGCATGTAGAGACAGGACAAGGGGCAAACGACCTTGAGCTGAAGGAGGGCAGGTTTAGATTTGATATTAGGAAGAAATTCTTTACTGTGAGGGTGGTGAGAAACTGGCACAGGTTGTCCAGAGAAGCTGTGGATGCCTCATCCCTGGAAGTGTTCAAAGCCAGGCTGGATTGGGGTTCTGAGCAACTTGGTCTGGTGAAAGGTGTCCCTGGCCATGGCAGGGATGTTGGAATTAGATGATCTTTTAGGTCTCTTCCAACCCAAACGATTCTGTGATACTGTGAATTATTTTCCGCATTTCATAAAGCATTTTATAAAAGCATATCCTGCTTATAATTTAAGATTATTGCACTTCTGTGCCTTGTAATCTCCTACAAGCTTCTTTTGATATGTGAAATAGTTACTACTTCTTTTTTTCAGGACAGCAAATATTTCATCATTCACATATTTATCAACATTTTGCTGAAACTGATAATATTGGCAGTTCTGCTCACATTTACAGCTGGTATTAGAGTGGAATAGATTTTTACCTTCTCAATGGACATAAAATGTGAACTTTGAATGCAGTAATTAAATATTAAACATATTTTTACTTTTAATTTTCAAAAACACTACATTGAGTTTTAAGAATAATAGTGTTAAGGTATGAAAAAATATTATTTATTCCTTTTTATTTTGGCATGTTTCTGAGCTGTGAAGAAAAAATAGAAATCTTACCTGTGACATGAACTCAATAAGCTATTTCTCAGAATGGTACTTAAACGAGTTGACAAAAGGAAAAAAGAAATCAAAATTATCTGACTATTCATGAAATATGGATTTAATACATTAGCTATTAAATATTCTTTTAGCATTGATAGAATGGCTTGAATAATAAATATTTCTGGTTGTAAATAATGTATTCTACTTCTAAAACCTCTGAACCTCTTATAGCCTCAAATTTAATTTGATCAGGTCTAAAAAGTTTCATCTGGAGTTTCTCTTCTAAATATTGGAAGGCTGATGTGTTTACTGGGCTAACTGGGAGTGAGCCTGGCCTCTCTGGATAAACAAAGAGAAGACCCATCTGCTTGGGCTCTGCCTGTCTCATTGCGGTTTGGTTTGCATCCCCACCCTCCCTGTGCCTGCAGGGAATGGAAACTCCAGAGCATTCCCACAACTGCTGCTACCCTTGGGGGAGGGTATTACAGCTCCCTGAGGGTTATTCCTCTCCCTGAATACGAGCAGATGTTGCTAGAAAACAAATAAATTGCAGAATGGGCCCATATGTAATGGGCAACCACAGAGGTGTCCTTGTTCACCTCCATGCAGAAAGTCCCTGGAAGAGCTAGGGGTCCTCACCAGCTGGAGACGGGGTATTTCTCCATGTAGGCAGCATTTTATTTTTTCCTATCAGGTGGCCTGACTCAAGTGTCACCGAATGTTTTGTTGTGGTATGACAACTCTGACATCCTCCATGGGGGAAGGAGGGGAGTGTCAACCACAGAGATGCCAGACTCTGACAGGAAGCAAATTGGTGACAGACTGGCTGGAGTGTGCGGATGCTGCCACTCGTCATGGAAAATGGAGGGGCAGCCTGGGCAGCTGCCTGCTCCAGTCACCCCAAAGCCAGGAGCTCCTTCCTGTCTGTCTGACCATGGCACTGCAGAGCCACCGGGGGCAGTACTCAGTCTTTGGAGGACAGTAGTTTGCCCAAAAAACCTGCCTGCAAAACATCTTGCCTGCTAAAACAACCTGTACAATCCCTGGAGGAGCAGTGGTGGGTAGGACGGGTATTACATTTACACAGAAAGGTTAAAAAATATGTTTTGGGTTCCCTAAATACTGTTGGGGAGTATAAAGTCTTTAGCAGTAATAAAGATTACTTACGGCAAAGGAGTGTGGTCTGGAAAGGAGTGTGGTCTGGAAGCAGGAACATTAACAGGTAAGAATATGATTAGTTTTTACTGAGGGCTGTTGGAAATTTAATGCAAAGCAGAATCTCTGAAACTTTCAGCTCTTTTCATGAGGTTGACTTTGCTTACAAACTGCACATTAAAAACAGAGACTGAATAACGCCCATGTCCTGACCTTCACAGTGGTTTTGGTCGATGTTGCAGATATTATGAGGCATTGACCATACGAGACTTTTAACAAATACATTTGAACTTTTAAATTTTAAACAGCAGTCATGAACAAAGCCTTAGCATTAACCTACCTTCATTATTTAGTATAGGTCTTAACTGTAAAAAAAAATTATGGGAAAACATTTTATTTCTAGAGATACTTTGTGAGCCTGATGACATATTTTGTGACTATCACACTCTTTTCCATTACTGTTTCAGATAGTGAGGTCTATTCAGAAATAGAAAATAGTCTTCATTAAGAAATGAAAAAATATTTAAAAACAATGTTCTTGGAAATATCCTGGTATAATTAAAAATCCAAGAAAAACTCCAAATCATTCTGAAATCTTGTTCTCCTTTTCTTACAAATGGCATGTTAGTGAGCAAAATGTTTAACTAGTACCCTATGACATCTTGTTAACTGTTTTTCTTTGCACTAATATGAAATGGCACATGTACAGCATCTGTAAATGCTCAAGAATGGCAAGTAAATAGAAAATTACCACAGCAACACTTCATCTTTCAGTATTTTTTCTGGGTGATGGCCATGTTTGAAGGGACGGAAAGAAGTGTACCTTTCTGTCTTATTGACTCTTATAGCTACAATCAGTGTAATAATAATAGTAATAGTAATAATAGTAATAAATTTATTATTTAACTATAAAGACTTTAGGTACAGTCTTGAATAAATTGCATTGTTGTGGGAAAAATAAGCAAGGATGGGATCAATGAGGCAAATTTAGGATTAGGAAAATAATACTGTGCTTCAAGGAGCATTAAAATATGTTTAGATTAATCATGGATTAACATTGTAAAAACTGAAAACCCATTGTTGCTAATATCTTTGAACAAGACTGAGCTATTCTAAGCCAACACTGAACAAAGTTTTCACTTGTGAAATAAAGCAGGAGTTTTCAACTTTTCTTTTGCTGAAATCCAGATTTTTAAAAAAATCACAGTTGATATATTTGTTTCAGCAAAGATTTCCTCAAGGCTTGAGTAGAGTTTCATGTCAAGACAAGGAGAGGAGAGAAAATACCAGCTATGGAATAATCTAAGTGAGAAACTGCACCTGGAAAGTGGACAGGAAAAATAAAATAATATGGTTTTATCCTGGGATAAAATATGGCAGGTGGTGCAATGCCACCCACTTAAATAGAAGCTGTATGTGCAGTCCAAATAACAATCATTCCAATTAAATGCAATAGAAATAGTAGTGTAGCTGATTTACAAACTATTTTTCAAATAGTGTCTATTCACAAGACATTTATGAATTAGAAATAACTTGCATATTTTGAAGAGTCTGGTATTCCATTGTTAAACTAACTTACATCAAATATTAGACCAAACTGAATTCTATAATTCTTGAAGCACTCAGTCTTTAACTTCAACTGATTTATTTATGTAGAAAATCCATCAAATTGAAAAGGAGAAAGACAGGAATGTAAACATGTTTTTGCTCTCTGCTGTTTTGCTAGTGGCCCTGGCCAGTAACCAGCAGAGATCCTCTCCACCTGCAAGCTCTTTCAGGTTTCTACTCTATTAAAAAGACTACTTCAAAGCTCCCAATGGCCAACATTTAGTTTTTATGTAAAGAAATTAGAGGTGGAAGTGAAATAACCATGAGGACATGCACTGCTCTGGGAAAGGACTGGCAAGCACAAATACGGGTGTTAGGAGAGTGGTTTGACAAGCCTGGAGGGTGGAAAGGGGAAGAAAAAGGTGAAATAATAGTATTTTAGCAATAACATGCATAGTTAGAAAAGGCATTCAACAGTGTATTTGTTTAGTTTTTTGTTTCTTTGTTTGCTTTACTTTTAGTATCTCTCTTACTTTCTTGCCTCATTGTACAAGGACTTCTCTTTTAAAGAAGTTAATTTATGTTGTCCAAAGATTACCCACAGACACACAGAGAAATAGGTATATTGGAAATGTTATTTTACTTAAAATTGAGCTACAGAAACATGCTTTAATAGTAATTACAGCTGTCTCTGTCACACAGTGCAGTGGTCATCTAATTTGTGGGCATTGAAGTCGTAGAGCCACCAGCTCCACAAGAGCAGTGTCCCTGGGCTGCGGTACAGCGGTTTGCTCCAGTGTCACTTATTTCTTTGCCTGGAAGCAAAGAAGATAAAAGACTAACCTTAAGACGATAGTGCAAGTCAATAGCAAGGTCCTGAATGAAGTGGGAGACGCAGCGCTTACAGTCCCTGCTGGACAGCAGTCAATATCAGACATCACACTTAAACTGTCACAATTTGACCTGACAATCCTTTTTCAGAAGGACCAGAAATAGAGCTAGCCAAGTTACCTTGCATTTCTGAAGAAGGTCACAGGCAGGTCGCTGGCAGATGGAAGTGTGTATTAAAGATGTCTGGTATGAGTGTGAGCATGAACATTTGTAGACTGCATAAACATAAATGTTAAGATGCATAAGGGATTGTTACTGTCTAGCTGGAACAGGAAAGTTAAAAGATCTTTATAAGGAACAAAGAGAGATGTTTGCCCTGGTTATGTGAAAAAAGAAATTATTGGAAGAAAAGAAAAAAAAAAGAGACTTATATAGTCAGCAATATATGTTCTAAAAATGCAATTTCCGGATTAATAACAAAGACACTGTTCTAGTTCACTAGTTCCTTTAGGACGTGCGCTTTTGACCCATGCAACATATTGTGCCCCATGGCTCTTAGCTGAACTGTGTCTTAACTGCACCTATTTTTTTTAAAATGTGTGATGTCTATTAAAACTAGCTGGTGCTTGTAGCAGGACCCCAGTGGAAATGAAAGAGATGTCTCGGTGGACTGTCCATTGGTTAAATATTAAAGGATCAAACTTTCATATTTAAGTGTGTATGTAGTATATTACATAAAACAAATTCCCATCTGAATATTTTAAGTTTTCTCTTTAATCTTGTGAAAGCCAGTGTTTCCACCCCCTAACTCTAATTAACCAGATAAAACAGTATTTCAAGGATATATCTCCTATGAAAAGAGTCAGGGTTTTTTTGTGGTTATATATATCTTTGCTGCAAGGCACTTATTAATTTGCTTAAAAGTCCATGCATCATTTCACAGATTGTTTTAGCACTTGTCATCTTATCAGTTCACGTCTGAGTAAGGCACACTTGAAAAAAAATGAAGTGAAAGATTAAGTATTCCAGCATGGTCTACATTATAAATATAACTGTCTTCCTTTTATAAATGAATTTCCATAAAAATGGAGCAACAGAGAAGGGTGAGAGGTGATGGAGCACAGTGAAAGATGGTGGGCCTGACAAATGCAGCTGGGGAGGGAATCCGAGGCAGCAGCAGGTTAGAGGCAGCTGGAAATCCTTTATCCCCCTGCAGCTGCAATACTACTTGGCTCCACTATTTGATGTCTCACGCCAGGGAGCTGGAGAAGCAAGTGCTCTGCAAGAGCAGGGGAGAGTGGCTGATGCCCTGCCCTACCCCAGCAAGGAGGTTAGAGCCACCTGATGATGGTAACCCACAGTTTCCGTCACGATGATGTGTGTCCACACTCAAGGCAAGAGTGTCCTGCCCTTGAAGTATCACAGTAGACTGCAAACAGAAAACAGGTTCTCCAGGTCAGTGAAACTGAGGCCCAGGTCCCCAGAGGTGTTTTTTCAGCATCCCTGTGCATACACACAACCCGACTGAAGTGCTCAAAATCTCTGCCAAGCTACCACTGGACAGGATGGGTGTTTAAATCCTGTAGTTGGCTGACCAGTGACCACACACTACGCAGCCTAAATGCTGAGGTCAACCTGAGAGTTAAGAGTGGCTGAGATCCCTGTCTCAGCCCAAAATTGGGTTTTAGACTTGATCTAAGTATAATCTCCAAGTCAAAGGCTTGAATGTCACCTTCCTACCTGTCAAGTGAGGTATCTAATCATGGGCTGTCTGCTCTCTTGCAATATACTTGTCATAATTTGTAGAAAGAGTGAGGGCCTCAACAGAGAGACATGGTTGGTCTGCAATGACCAGTGCAACTCTGTGGACAGGTATGTAAGAACTGAGCAAGGCTCTCAAATCAACATACCTGTATCAGATCACCCAGGTGAATTGGCCCTGGTCAGGCAGTTTGACTAGATGATTATTGTAGGCCCCTTCCAACTGACAATATTCTATTCTATTCTATTCTATTCTATTCTATTCTATTCTATTCTATTCTATTCTATTCCATCCCGTTCCATTTTATGTTTTTACTTACTGTTTGCTTAGGAGTCAGATTGGGCATGTCAAGCATTCTTACGTATGTACAGCCATCAGCCAGCCCTTGCAAACCAAAATAACCAGAATGTAGGTAGAGCTGAATCATATTTAGGTCACTCTGAGCCACTGCAGAGGCAGGTGACTATGTCTAGTCCAACTTGTCTGCTCTTCAGACACGGCTGATTTAAGCAGATCCTTGCTCTGCTGATTTCTGATTTTATTTTTTTTTTTAGTAAGGGAAAAAAATATCACTCTCACTATTCATTGCCTGGGAAGTTGTATTTGGGTTGAGAAATCCATGAGGTCACAGGGAGAATAAAAGTTAGCTTTGTAACATTTAAGTACTTTTGAGGATCTAGGCCCAAAGGCTTAATCCTACAGCATCAAATTCAAGAGGAGCTTCCTGAAGTTAGAATGGGAAATTGAGGTAAGACTGCGAATATGTTCTTTTATCATTTCTTTCTTACAGTTTTTATTGATAAAAAGCCTTGGAGTAGCAATTCTTCTTTGATGCTTCTGCTGTAAAATCAGAGTTCAAAGGGGCTGGTTTGGATCTGTACAACAGTCTGACATTTTATCCCTTTTCTTCAGCTGCAGAATCATATAAGCAAATTAAGCAATAGAATGAATTAAAAAGAAACACTATGAAAATGTTATTAATTTTACTGGCTGCCTGACTTAGTAGAGAAACTTAGCTGAGGAATCAGAATTTGCCAGTTTGAGGGGAGAAGTAGAGTATGTGGTTATACTACACAGGTAGAGGTATGGAGAGGCAGAAAAGGCAAACTGGAAAAAGAAGGATGCAGAAAGGATGCAATGTAAGAGTGGCTCATTTTAGTTACAAAGAACAACTTTGACCTGAAAAAGTCAGGATGAATCTTTGTGATTTTTCTTAACATACATGAAATATCCACATGTGATCTAATACGATGCTACTTCCTTTCCTTATAGTTAAATGAAGCAAACTCAAGCTATTATTTTGGTGTACTACTTTTTCTGTGTACCTCTGTGAACAGCCAAATCGTTGAGCTGAAGGTTCAGAAAATTTTGTTAATCTGCTGTTAGGAAAGTTTCATCCTGGTCTGGTCTGACTCTGGTAGATCAGATAATAGCCACTGAAACCTTGAACTGAAACCTGTCTAACGAAATTGGATGTTCACACTCTATGTAGGAATTGCTGTATTTCTCTGTCTTGCTCTAAGCTCTTGGTGTTAATGATATCTCGTTCCAAGGGAAACTCTGTGAAACATTTTCTGCACAAGAAAATACTTTTTATCGGGTTTAAAAATTGTTCCCTCTCAGTTTCATGGCAGTTCTGTTTACTCTTATGTCATGTTAACAGCAATTTTGCCCACTTAACTGCAGTTGAATTACTCTACTAAGGAAGGAATCAGAGAGTGGTCACACTGACATTCATTGTTTGTTGACTAAATCTGTCTGCAGGCAGCTGCATCCCAAAGACATTTTGATTAAACTTTTATGCAGGCTTTCCTACTCTTTTTGGTTTTTTTTTTTAATATTTGTTTGAGAGGAATATTTTTCCATGTGTCTGGGCAGGAGAAATACTGAATTCCAGAGCTGAAAAAAATTGATTTGTCTCTGAAGGAGTGGATAGATTGGAGAGAAAAATAGAGCTGGGTAGGTAATAGAAGAAAAACCTCAGATGGAGAAGAGAGGGAATGGAGAAGGCAAGGAGCATCAAGATGAAGAAGAGTAAAACAGTCAGGACTGAGCATATTCACACTGCGTTGAATGGAAGGGAGAGCTTCCTTCCTCTGGGGGGAGAAGCAGATATCCCAAAGCACTAGTAGAGAACACTGTTAACAGAGAAACTTCTAAAATTTATTTACACTAGGACACATTTCCTAACAATGACATGGAGTTGTTCATTCTCCGGCTTAGCTGTGGGTCAGGTGCCCAGGTGGTGTGAGTGAATGAGTGAGAAGCTGGGGAACCATTACACTGGAAAACACAGAAGTACACAGGCGTGATATGCTTGAGTTTTGCCTGACTCATAGCCAAGCTTCTGCACCATTTTTCTAGTGGAACAAGTTTCAATATAAGTGATTTTATTAAGGATTTTATAAAAGGAACTTGTCAAAGTTTTCAATTAATCTCATCTAAGCATATTTTTTTTTTATAATTAGTTGTCTCGGATATTTCCAAATTCTGTAAGGACACAAGATCAGTTCTTTGAAATTTTGGAGCATATTGCTTTTGTAAAGACAGATAGCAGTCAGACTTGTAAGTATAAGTCATGCTGCTTGTCTAACTATGAACCTAAAAGCTCCTCCCTTAACTGAATAAAATATTGGTAATATATTATGAATATTCAGTTTGAATGTTGCCTTTCTAGACTTGTGTTAAGTTTTCCATAAAGAAAAAACTGGGGATTTTAATGAGGTCTCCCAACTTCTCAACAACATGAAGAGTATCACTAGCAGATTAAGAGCTGGAATGCAACTGGAAGTTCCCTCTGCCCGTCAGTAATTTAACTGGGATTTTTAGTAATCTTTAGCAGTTTAAAACTACTATGCAGCTAATAGTGTACAGCTAGAATTAGTAAAACCTACGAAGAAATTCCACACTGTGTGATACACATAATAAGCTTACACAGATTTGGCTTAGAATAAGTTGCTAATTGACAGCATATGACTGACTAAAATCACACAGCTGCTTTGCAAACCATTCAGACAAGCAGTTCTAAATTAATACACATATAATTCATTATTTATGTAGCAAATTATCTCCTTTCACAGTTAACAATAAGGAAAAGCATTTCCAAATGGGTCATCACTGTAGCTGGCCATGGACTTACGTGGGATGCGATTTTCAAGGGCTGGAGAGAGTTGGCAACTGCTTAGGAAAAAAAATGAGTTCATATTGGGGCTGGTCCTCATCTCACATCTCAAAAGGAAAGGAGCATAAATAAATAAATATTTTTCCAACTGCTTAGCTATATTTATTTTCCACTGCCTCCCTGCCTACAGCAACACGGATGTCCCTTGAGCTCTTGAACCTGTTTATTTCCCATCCGCTACCTGTCCAATTGAAGCAGCACTAATTATCCCAGAAGGCTTTGCTCCTGTCAGTTAAGGCAGAAAAAGCACTCAAAGCCTTCTAGAGATGCATCAGGGCCATTGCAGGCAACAGGTTGGGGAGCTCCTGGTGAGAGACATCTAAAACCTGGAGCCACATCCTGGAGCTGGGGAGGAGCAGGGGCAGAACATGAGAGGCAGTAGCATCTGAGAAGCTCATTATTACAGACACATGCACTTCTGACCTAATTAAAGTTAGATTTATTTCTCTTCTGTGTGTAATTTATATTGCTCTCTTCCTGGTGTTGCTGAAAGGAGGTACCCTCCACAATTGGTATTTATCTCCCAAGATTGTTTTCTGCACATCCGCCGCTTTTCATTAGGAAGTTTTTTCATAGCTCATAGGTTTTCCTGTTCTCTACAGACTCTTCCAGATTTGCAGTTTTGGAAGAGAATCCTGCAATTCAAAAGGGAGAATTCGGATATATGGTCTTTCTGTGCAATGAAGAACTGACACCTTGGGGTCTGCTGTGAGCCACATGCCTCATGAGCACTCTGAGTGCTAAATCAGATAATTTTTTAGGACTACGAATAAAAAGATTTTAAATAAAAAATAGTAAAATGTTATTAAAATTGTAAAAAACTCCTTGCCATTTAATAATTAATGGAAATTGTGGAATATGTAAAAGCTATTCCACTTACTGTCTCTGTGTCCACACAGCACCTGTACAGACCGTAGCATGACGCTCAGGCAGATGTGGATGATGTGCCAGAACTTACCCTATGCATGAGCAAAGACATTAAGAAAGAACAAATCTTTCCATCTCCCCTACTTCCCTTCAAGCATAGGGACAGGGCAGACACAAAGGGGGTATTAAAGCACTCCTAGTATAGCAGTGTCATATTTTTATGTCCTCTGGGCTCTGAAAAAAATAATGGAAGAGAAGATGCTCCTATTGGGGCAGCAACTCGCAGCCTTTGCTCTCAATCTGACAAGAGCCAAATATGGGATGAAGTGTGTGACAAACGAGAGGCACAAAAGTATTCATGCAGGAAACTTGCAACGTTCTGGGATTCACTCCCTTCATATAAATAATTCATTCTGTAGCTGGAGACTCTGTTTATGACATGTGTAAGATTGGCAGTAAAATATAAGATGGACCATGTGATTGTAGAGGTAGTCGAAAGATAAGAATTCAAGTTCAGGGGAAAAAAAGGAAGTGGGAAATTTTGATTTTTGTGTTCATCCCATATTGAAAAAGAACAAGAGACTTTGAAACATTTTCTTCCTTGAAGTAAAACGTAAAAAAAGAGCTATTCTCAGAATAGCAATACTGGAGACACTCATGTGAAATGAAATACCTGCTCCGCAGTGGAATTCCTTCTGTCTGATACAGACAGGAACTTGCACCTGTGGCTTCCTCGTCCCAGTTCAACAGTCACTTGGGGAGTAGTTTCTGCTTGTCTCTTATTTGGATCAAAAATTTAACCCCAAGTCCAAGGGAAAAATATTGCAATTAAAACACCTTTGAAAAAATATTTCAGTTTGATGAATGTGGTATTTTGAAATGAAAAAGGTAGAATAATCTTTTGATATTGCATGTGCAGCTACATATGCAACATTTTTTCTCAGTCCTCTCTTTAGCTCAAAGATATTATTAACACTTCATAAGAACTGTTCCTAGGACAAAATTAATAATTAAGAATTTTTTCCTAGCTCCTGTTATAATAGCACCGTGTTATTTTCCTTCCTGTTCTGAGTGTTTTAAAAATGCTGTTTCTCAAAACGAAAATTCTTACTAAATCTGGACTACAGACTAACACTGAGAACAAGTCTTGCTTTAAATCCTTTCATTAAAGATGACTAGCTGTTGGAAGGACATATGGTGTCTTCAGTGGAATATTATGAATGCCTTCCTTTATTATGCATAGCTCTTCTCATCAAGCTTTTTGGCGTTGACCCTGTTGTTCAGTTTTAATTTACCTATCTATAGAAAGCTATGCTATAGCCTTTCAAAAACACCTCAGTAATGGTGCTGAAGACTAAAGATATATATGAGGAAATATTTAATGAATGACATTTGAGATGCTGTAATGCTCAACTGTCCATTACAGGCACCCCCTTTGAAGTACAAAAGGGGGAAATATGGTCATAGCTCAGCTGGCCCCATTTACACTCTTAGTCCTGATCCTGCCCTCAGCAGGATGCAGAGGCATCAGTGGCGTGAGCCTTTGGCCGTTCTCCGACTCCACAGCCTTGGTGACACCCGCAGCAGAGGGCTGGACAGAAAAGAAGAGGAAGCTACCTCAAGGTGCAGACAAAGGTATACTAAACAAGAAGTGTGCCAAGTGGATCAGGACCCAAGCAATGAGTTTGGATTTCCAAATAAAGGAAAAGTTATCCTGCAGGATAAATGCATTTGTACTGAGGGATGCCAGAGTCCTTGCGTAACAAAATGGTGGGAAAATACACCTCATTGCTGAATGTTAATTATCTGACTGATGCATCAGTTCGTCCTTGGCCTACATCATTGTCTTGACCCACTTTTCCACAGCCTGATAATGCATACGTGTGCTTAGATACGGCCTTTAGTTACACGGAGAGATGTATGATGATCCACATAGATGTCTGTAAGGCTGTGTGTTCTTACCTCAATAAATCTGTAGATTGGTTCTGTTAGCTGAAACATGCAGTTCTCTCTGTCCTGAGAAATAATGGTTGATGAATGAGGATTTGGGACAGCAAAAAAGTGAGAGCTTAACAGGAGAACAGGCCTTAAAACTTGAACAAAGTTGCACTATTAGCATGGAGTTCAGTGACAAAGTATACTTGTCTCCCTGGCAAAGCTATTTTGCATATATAATTATCTTGATATTAGGGAAATACAGATGTGATTATAAAGGTAAAGCTTTTCACTCTCTTGTTGAGAAAAAAGAGTGAGAAACTTTTGCTAGAAAGAATGCCTGAACTACTAGGACACCTGATAAAACACTCTGAAGCTCCACCGAGAATGAGAAATTAGAAAAACATTTTCCTTAAGCCCAGAACCAAGATGGCACACAAACTTATATCATAGAGCTGAGGCTCCCAGCACCTACATTTATCTTTGGAACCACAGACATTTGGTTAATTAGAGACAGCTCCATACGTGAGACACACAATATCGTCTCCCACTCCTAGGCAGTGAGCAGTGCCAGCCAAGCAGATCCTCTTCAGTGTGAGAGAAAAGTTGCTCTGTGGTCCAGGATCCTGACAGAGCATGAAATATCTTTTAGGAAGACAAACTGTGAGTGAGGGAACTTAGAATGGAAAAAGGCCAACAGAATTTCTAAAGTTCAGCCTTTGTGAAGCAAAGGGTTGGCGACAAGAAGCTAGCAGTCTGCAGAGATGATCCATCTCAATGTTCACAGAAACGAATCTTTGCATTAGTAGAGATGAGAGATAAACAGAGATAAACCCAGGGATCTGCACTGAACCCAAACTGCTAAGCACTGTAATGGCAATAGATATAAAACATTGCAAATGCCTGCAGGGGGCTACCTGATTTATTTAGGGCAAAAAAAATGTCTGCTGTTTATGTTGAGATTTTCCCTGTGAGCTGTATAGACCAACTCTGACAACTTGTGCCACATCATTTCACAGGTACTGTTACAAAGTCAGTTCTATGAGTAGCCATTAATTTTATTATATGAATTATAACATATCTCTATATTATCAGTGTTATCTATGTTTTGTGAAGAGTTATTGCCTACAGGCAATAAAAATCCTAGGAATTTTTTTATAAAATATGTTAAAACCAATTCAACAAAATCAAACCAGGCTTTGGCAAAATATCCTGTTGAAATGCTTTTGTGAGGATGAAGGCAAAGCTTCATTAAAGAGATGCCTGATTTCTGAGCCACTGATGACCCCCTTGAGACCGGATAATCCACCACTTCCAGACAATACTGTCAAACCCTTCAGAGGGAAGGCAGAGGGCTTTAGAGTCTGCTGTGAATTAGAGTGCCTGCCCTGGCAGTAAAGGTGCTGCCACAGCTTTCGGGGACTTATCCAAGGACTTTGAGGTGGGAGGGCGATCCCTGTGTTTCCAGGGAACTTCTGAGGCTCACCCAGCCTTGGAGATTGCCTGAGAAGCGGTCCTTAGATTCTAGGTAAGTACAAAGAGTTGCCAGGAGTTAGGATGGCTCTGCATACTGTTCAAGCAGTAAGAAAAAGAATGATTTTAATTTTTCCTTAAGGAAAAGACAATCTCCTTTCTCCCCTACCACAATGTATTTTTCATTTGAGCCCTGAACTATAATGTGTTGTCAGTCTTGTATTAAGTGCCTGGGATGGGGGAGATCTTTCTCATGGAAGCGCAATCATGAGTTTTGATTGCTTTTACTCTAAGACACTCTTCAGAGACAATACTCTGCTTATCTTTAAGCAGATAGCAAGAGTGCCAAATGCAAGGAAAATGAAGGCAGTAGGGACTCAAACTCCCTCTGTTGAGCACCTGTTGTCTTCTGACACACTGCTCCAGACATTCCAGGAGCTACTATGGAAGTGCCCATGTCAAAAGGCATGAAGGAAGCCCATGGACCTAATAAGTTGAAGCCCACAGACCTAATAAGTTGAGCTACAAGTTTGAAATTGTTTGTTGGAAGTCCTGTCAGTCTTTTAGCCACCTCCACATTAGTACTTGATTACAAACATTTAGGAATCAAAAGAAATACTTAGATATTGTGCTCTTTTCAAGCTGGCCCAGCAGTCCAGAGCAGCTCATGCTACAAAGCTTCAAAAAAGGAATAAGAAAGAAATGTAGAAATTGCCCAGATGCAGAGCTGGCAGCTTGTGCTTGCTAACAAAAGTCTTGGCAACTATGGCAGTCAAAACACAATCAAAAAAGAAGCTACTGAGAGTGCTTTGGGAAGAGAAAAGATGCCATCAGCTAGCCACCAGGTACAGGCTGGATGTTCCATTTATCTCAAGTCATTTAAAAGTATCAGGAAGAAGCTGAGAGATAACCCAAGAGAGAATGATGTTGACAATCCAGGACTGTGGCACTGCTGAAGGTGGGTGGAAATTCGCTAGCAAAACCTAATTTCACTGAAAAATACTAGCCACTTTTGCCTGAAACATCTCTGTTTTGACAAACATTTACTTCCAATTGCCTTACCAATAGCATTAGTACCAGAACACGTGATGGTTGCATTTCTCTTTTATTTAACTGCCTCATGCTCTGGAGCAGATCAGTGTGATTGCCTCATACACCCAGGTATGTCTGCCCTTCACTTCTTTTTCAAATAACCAGGTCCTTGCAGAAATGCTTTGTCTTAGTTATTAACTGACTTGCTGGGACTCTCCCCTATTGAATTCCATCTGATTATATTAAAATACTTTGCACAGAAACTCACGATTCTTCTCTTTATTGACAGTTCTTCCCCATATTTTGTCATCAGTACATCTAATTATCTCACTTCTGCTTCTTGTGACAAGACAATGAATGAAAATGCTGAATAAATAGAAAAGTATCCTAGAATGAATCCATAAGAAAGTCTTAATTCTAACCCTCACTTTAGCCACATATATCCTCTTTCAGTACTACTCATTGATGTCTTTCTTTTACCACTACTTTTCTCCATTTATAGTTTTTCTGGTCATCATTCTCTTTTTCCACTTAAGTAATAATTTCCCATCTTGAACTGTACCAACCCCTTTATAGCAATTTGAGTAACCATGGTATGTTTCATTACCACTTTCATTTTTAAAGAATGATACCTCCGATTAAAGACTATGTGCTTCAGTCTACATATGATAAATCCATATTGCACTCTATCTCCTTTTCTATTTATCTTCGTTTTATTAATTGCTAATTACTTCAAACTCTGTCCTAATGTCTAGTGTATAATGATATAACGTATGACAAGACACAGACTTGTCTGAGCACTTTTTCCCCCTCCTTTCTCCTCAAACAGAGACATTGCATACAATTCATACAGTATAATTCAATCAGATGGTATTATGGAAACCTGCTGTGACATTCTAAATGCTATTGTGAATATCAGTTTTCTCAGAATACTGGGATGGAGATTATCGAGTTAATTTTTTTTAAATTCCCCACTCTTGCCCCCATTTAAGTTTTACAGTTTTTCTTCCACTTAAAATGAATTCATTTCTATTTCCACAGACACCATTCTCATTCACCACCCCCCTATATTGCTAATCTTCATAATTTTTGATAAAATAATGTAGACTGTTGATTTAGTTTGAGGACCATATCTCAGCTATTTTTAATCTCCATCTCACTGTTACTCCATTCCTGTTCACCTACTTCTTATTGTGTCTTTTTCTTTTTCTTTTTAAATCATGCAGTTAAAAAGTTTTGTTTTATAATTTTCTTTGCAAAAATTTATCACAGCATATTTTTTTTTCAGTGATTTTATCATTTTATCCTAAGAGTTCTGACCTCTAAAAGACATCTTTTTGTTCCTTGGAGAGTTATTTTCTATTCTTAAGGTATATTTTTTGGGATCATTGTTCAACATTTAGACATGAAAGTCTTCCTTGGGTGTAAGATTTTACCAGTTCTGTAGGGCAATAATTTGATGTGAATTTGTCACACCTACTTCCTATCCCTTGACATCAGCAAGCGAGCCAAGTGTCTCATAAAACATCGCAATTTTCAGCATCACAATTGGCAGTTATTGACAGTCTCAGTGGAGAGGACAATGACTAGATTGGCAACGAAAATGAATTAATTTGTCATTCTGAGTGGATCTCCTGTAACAAGGCTAAAGGAATTTGGCAGCTCATAATTGGAAATCTTGTTTTTTTCTGGCACTACTCTCTGCACTGTGAAAGATGCAAAGGTTCTAGAGTTATCACTCTAGTGCTCATTGGTAATTAATCAGATAAAAATATTAGCCAAGAAATATCAACTCGGCTAGCAAGAAACAAAAACCAAAATGTGAAGCATGCTCCAACTTGGAGTTTGCTGTCTCTTAAATGATTTTCTCATCTGCAATTTGGAGACAGCTCTGCAATAGGAACAAGATTTTTAAAATCAGCCCTAGACTCAAGCATGTTTGTCAGCAAATTTTACAGATCAGAGGCAGGTTTTGCCAGATGCACAGATTTCAGTGCTTTGTGAACAACTCCTGTGTTTAGAAATGTGGCAACAGGTTTTTTTGACAGTGTCAATTAGGGCTTCTATCCATTGGGTCTTGCTGAGAAAATTGTTATCTAACGAGTACTGCCTTATAAAGCAGTGCCCATACATGCAGCACGGGCAATTCCCTTTGGAGATGATTTAGGAAAGATTGTAACCATTTTCTTTTACAGCCTGTTTACTTGCAGATTATTTTCTCAAATTTACAGCACTGCTGAGCTACACACACATTTGTTCTGTAGTTTCTACCAAAGCCAATGTCAGCTGATGGGAGATTTCTGTCAGGTTATAATAGGAAATAGAATAACTGGTGATTTTATACCTTGTAGGACCCCACTTTTCTCTCACGTTGTCTTATTTGAAAAAAAAGAATAGCATTCTTTACAGTTTTGAGTGGAAAGACTGGGGATGGTTGTCCTTTAAAGGAATCCCTCCTTTTCTTAACTGTGTTTTCTTCTGCTTCTGGAGGGTGATTTTCTCTTCTGTTCCTTGGTACTGAGTATCTTTCTGGAGAATCCCTCCACTGTATTTGTTTTCGTTTCCCTATTTCCCCTTTGCCATTTTGTGGTATTGAAACGCTCTCTGATGGTCCAAGCAGTTCCGAGCTATGTCCAGGTTTTCCTCTATTTCAGTCTCCCACTCCTCTAAGTCATTACCTCTTGCTCTCTATCTCCCTTGATGGTTTTTCATCTTTGTTTCTTGGTTCACTGTAGGTGCCTTTATCTTTTTACCTCCCACACCAAAATGTGATGCTTGTAGGAGTTACAAAAGAATGAAGACTGGGCTCTTCAGTGTCTGCTTACACACTACCTGACAACCTCCCTCCTTAAGCTAGAACTAATACATGCATAGTAAAGGATATGGATAAACAAAGACAGACTTGATAAAATTTCATGCTTCCAATGGAACACTTGATTACCTCAGAATGAACACATTTGCAACTGAGGTGTGGTTGATGCTGTTCAACTTACTTATAAGCAATCTAGAAAAGGTCACACTTTGTGCTAATTACCAGAAATGTATGTAAAATAAGGTACATGGACAAAAATCCTAACTTTGCCTGTATTATGAGCTGATCCTTATCACCTAGAAACAAGGTCTTGGGGTTTTGAGCTCTGTGAAAACACGGAAGTAACACAGTCATTCAGCAGCAGATAAAAAAAAGAAAAAAAAAAGAAAAAAAAAGGAAAGAAGAAGAAATTGAATGTTAGGGATTTTAATGAAAGCAATATAAAACAGAAGACTAACATTACTCTGCCACCACCTGACGGTGATGAATCCCTGAGGCATGTAGAGCTTGAACACACTGTGTACCTCTAGTTGCTCCTTCTCAAAACGAAAATGATAGAACTGCAAGGGGCTCAGACAAGGGCAACAAGGACAATCAAAAATCTGGGATGGTTTCTGAGCCCCACAGGAACCAGAGAGCAGGCTGGAGAGATGGCTGAGGGGGTACACAACACACATCTAAATGATGACTGCCATTAAGAGGATAGAAGGGGAACTGCTTCTCCTCTGTTTTCCTTCTCCACGAAACCTAGGAGCGAAAACCACCAACTGATAAATGCAAAGCAGATGACAAGAGGTTGTGGTTTTCCTAACACTAAATTAAAGTGCAGAATTCCCTGATACAGAACACTGTGAGTGCTAAAAGTTCGCATGGTTCAAATGGTGTTTGGACAGTTTTATGGAAGAGACTGCTAAATCCCACTTTGCTTGTCCCGTACTTGCACTCCTGGCAAGCAATACTGGATTAAATGGGTCTGCTCTGATGTGTCTGTTTTATGTAAATGATTCTGGTAACCTTGGCATAGAAGTTATTTTATTCTCAAGGAAACAAGGGCTGCAATGTTTATTTTTTGCTGCAAAACATGTCCATGTTTAGAAAAAAGTTTAAGTAACCAGCCAATAACAGCAACCAAAAAAGTTCTCAAAATTGAAATCCAACTAGTTCAGTATATTAGATTGTTTCTAGAAGGGGCTGGTGCAACCCTCCCCATTTGTAACTGGGCAACCTGATAGCAGGTTTGTGGTTCAGGGGAAAATCGGTGAAAGAGCTGCTGCCAGATCTCCATGCCAGTGGGCAGGTGAGACTGGGAATGAGTGAAAGCTGATGTTCAAGCTCTTCTCTTTTCATTCTCTCTAGCATACCTGCCTGCTATTTTTTGGGGCCTTAGCAATGCCCCCTGTCAGTCAATTCTCATGCTAACAGCAATAATGATAGACATTTTTGTTCTAGGCTATGTCTAAAACACTAGACAGTGTGAGAGTTGCCTATCCATGTTAGAAGGACACAAGAGATTCTAAAGGATTCATCTCCCAAATAGAAGTTGTACATAAATTATGTATTTCCTCATACAGGTTCTTATATAATTATTTTCTGAATGAGTATGAGGCTCCATTCCCACTTGAACCACACATATAAAATCATATTACCTTGAATTATATTTCTGACTTCATCCAAGTAAATTAAAGAAGAAAATACAACTAATTTGTAATAAACAAACAAAATAGTAAATTAGATTATGACTGAATATCATCAGAGACTGTTTTTTTCCTTTAATGAGACCATGTGAAAGCCTGCAGTGTCTGTTAGCACCTCTTCTAACTAGAAAAGCTGACAGAAAGTTCTCTGTGAGGAGTGTCTGCTTTATAAGGTGATTTATTTCAGGACATTAGAACACAACTATGTTGACCCCTTCAATGACACATGGCCCATTTGTTCTCTCATCCTCTATTTAGAGGAGAAATGGGTATGTGGGTGTTTCTGAAAATCAAAATGCAGAGCAACTCACCAGGCAGAATTCAGCTAGTAAGATGGATGAGTTTGTAGGCTTTGATCTATTTCTATATACCAGGTTAGGTTCAAGTTGAGTCTGCTGTTGAAGACAAAAAAGGGGATTTTCGATACATTTTGCAGGTCTACTGCAGTTTCCAAGGAGAGACTGGTTTCACACATGATACAAGTGATATTTAATTCTTTATCCTGGCACTTTCTGTGCCTTTTAAATAAAAAAATCTAGATCCTTGCCCTACAACAAACAAAACCACACATGGTTGACCTCTGACATCACTGACTAAATTTGTTTGTGAAACACTGCTCATTCACCCTCCAAATTCTCTCTCACCTTTTCTCAGTACCTTCCCAATTTCCAACCACGATTGGCAATGTACATGGTAGGTACCATGTTTCTTTCCATTAGTATCACCTTTTATGCATTGCCAATTCATAATGCTATAAAAATGCAGAGGCAAAAATGAGGAAGTAAAAGTGAGCCATTTCAGGCCTTTGTCTTTGGCTTGCCTTTCTCATTTATAAAATATCTCTGGCTGAAATAATAACTGGCATGAAGAGAAAAGCAGACTGTGCTGTTTCTAAAGCTCTCTGTTCCATGAATGACTTACTTAGCTTTCTAAGGATGTTTCACTACTCTCTTGACTCCTTGGCATGTTTATAAGGAATATTTGCATCCTAAATATCCCATGGTGGGACACAGGATTAAATTTTGGAGCCATGTGAGCACAGCTTCCACTGTCTGGCCCCTTACTGCCCGTTCTCAGTAGAACTACTTCTTGTTTAATTTCATTCTTTGTTTAGGTTGAAGTAACTCCCCTTTCTTTAGATATTCCTGAGCTTGGTTCTGAGAAGCAATTACTTCAGATGTCGCAAAATTTCTTTCCTTAAACTGTGCCCCGATGTTACATTTTACCGGCTAATATAAGGATAATTTAAATAATTTGATATGAGGAAGGACGTACAACTTATTGTCAGGAGGTAACACCTGGCATTAATTCTGTTTCCAAGAGTCATTCACATTCACTGAGAGACTGTGTGTGTGAAATGACTGCAGAAGTGAAGGAGAAAGCAGAGTAGTAGTTGTTTTCATTCTCTCTCTCCTTTTT
>VYZT01006107.1:0-21415 GCA_013400735.1 Pomatostomus ruficeps | reverse complement strand
GGGGGGGGAGGGGGGGGCAAACTATTCCACTCTTGGAAAGTGAGGAAGCTTATATATTATACTCTCATACAGTACTATCCCAGAGAATCAAAGTGAAGGTCTGAGGGAAACAGGGAGTACCAACAGTTTTCCAGTTTGCTGAATGGAATGGTTTAATGCACAAGGTGGCTACCAGAAGGCTCTGGTTCTATCCCCCAAAATGATGTCACTTATAGTTTAAACTGGCAGATCCAGTTCATCTCCTAGGATCTCTTTTTTCATCTCCAGGCTTCTGTTTAGCAACACCATTATTTATAGTAGGACATCCCCAGTTTTGATACCTTTCACAGCTTCCTGTGGGACGGTATAAATTTGCAGCAGTGCTGAAATAGTGTCTTAAACACACCCATTCACACAAATGCAAAACCAAACGCAATGTATTTGTTTCAGGTTTCCAAGCTGATAAGGATAAAATCACAGATGACCCAGAACTATAAGACTTAGTAATATCTTTTTAAAGATTTCAAAAATCTCTTCCCAACTCCTCCATCCTGGCAGGGATCACATCTTTCTTCTTCCCTGGAGGTTTCTACTCTTTTACTCATACGTATTGATTAAGACTAGGTAAAAATCCAGAGTTCTCAAGCCTAATTCATCTAAATTACTTCAGTATAAATTCCAATACCTTTCTTATAGGCTGTAGCTTTTTGAAAACTAAAGAAATTGTTTTGGTCTAGATAGAGGCTTGTTCATTGCTCAGTCATTGCTATCTTAATGCCTTGTAATTTTATGTTTTACAGCTTCCTCTGAATATTGCTGCTAATGTAGGAAGTCTGACGTTATTTACATAAAGTGAAATAAATTCCTATTATTCAGATGCATGCAAGATATATTTAATATTTATATAAAATAATGCAAATGTTTCCTAGATGTTGCCATGTGTTTACTACAAAGTTAAAGAGTCTTTTCCGAAGAAAATTACTGATAGAGCTTTGCTAGGGCTTAAAAGAGATGAACAAAGCTTTGTCTGTAGAAGAGAGTAGAATAGGATAGGTAGACAGCCAGACAGAGAGCCAGACTGAATAAACTAAAGTTTCGAAGGGATATAGATAAAGAAGTATCATTAATAAGTAGTGAAGGTGAAGCTCTACTTTTTTAGGCTCTGTATTATCAGACTTAATCAGCTCATGAAGAGGAAAACAAGTCATCAGGATACAAAGCCCTGAATCAGGCAGTAGGTCACCAGGGCTGACAGATATCAGTTACAGACAAGAAAGTGATGGCTCACATAAACCTTGAAGGAGAGAGATGTTCTGGTATCCTTTGTGGAATGTGTTCACTCTTGAGGAAGAATAAAATTTGGGAGGCCTTTCTTATACTGAGATAGAGACAGGAATAACTACAGTTAACTTTGCTAATGATGCACTGTTGTCAGAGACAGAAGAACCCTAAATATGATGGAGGATGTGGGGTCCAGCAGAAAAATGGAAATTTCACTTTCCTGTGAATAGTAAAGAGCTTGTTAATCAGTTACACCTGTGAATAACTTTTAGTATCTGAACAGTTCTACTTGCTATATTGGGATGAATCATGTGAGTGGTGTTACCCACAGGCCATGTCATGAATTATTCATAAACTGACCATTAGGAAGTAAATTTCTTGCACAGAGTCAAGCATAGCGATTTTAAAATTTAGTTTATGAGTAAACATTAAAGGAAACAATTTTCTAACTTTAGATTAAAAAAAGGCAAAAAATCAAAATAAAACACAGAAGGGGAGATAAAAAACCCAACAAAGAAACCCAATTACCCATTGGATTTCCCTTTCCATTCCTTTCTTTACTGGAAAAAGTCTACAAGTTCTGTGGGGCACCTGAAGATTGATGATATAACCCCAGAAAAGCTATGACTGCACTTGCAGCTCTTTCCTAAGCAAAATGGAGAGGCCTGCCATGACATACGTTATTTAGTATGGACGAAATGTTCTGGACATTACTTAGACAGATCGAACATTCATCCAGAGTCACAATGTTGGAGAAGTAGTAATCATGAGCATTGGTGCATGGAGAACTCGTTTATCACTACAGAACCACAAAAGAAAGAGCCCATTTGAATCTTATTTTCAAGTGTGCTTTGAAGCGCTAAGGTTAACAAATCCTTTAGTCACATACTGTACAGCCCTAATCGAAGCTCTTTCTACTTGGTCCTGCAGAGTGTGTCTTTTTGAATGAACCCCCTACAGAAATAAAAGGGACAGTGTAACTCTGAAACTGCACTTCTCTTTGAAACTGGTCTACCTGCTTTTGTGGTGAGCAGTCCTATGACAACCACAAATGACACAGACAATTTTCTTGGTTGTTCAACATGTGTGTTTGATAGGTCTTTCTATAGATATAGTGTCACCCTTTTCCTTGATAGTATATGTCTTTTGCTTAGCAGCCACCATGGGCAGACTTATTTTAAAAAATAATGCAGAAGTATGTTTACAGAAAGACAGCAGGGAAGGCATAGACCTATCTGAAATGATTTTCTGTTATTATTCAAACTAACTTTTACCTCAAACCAAATCCAAACCTCAAAAGATCTGTCAGATGAAATTTTTTAAACAATGTTCAATTGAATCTTTTTTATAAGCTTTGTTTCAGCCAGAACAAAGGTAGTATTGCAAGAACTCTGTAATAAAACTTTAATATTTAAATTCCCTTCTCAGTTCCTTGAGATCAAGAGGCCTGACTAACATCTGAAAATTTGGGATTGAAGTCACAGTGAGCCTCTTATTTGTGCTCCAGTCTTCATTCCACTTTTAGCACTAAAAAGTCATTTGACATTGCTGATTTATTTGTTTCTTCTCTTCTGTAACGGAGGATATTTAGCAAAGCAAGTACCTTAGAGGAAAAAGAAAAGACCCTTAATTGTGCTTTGGTCAATTTTACATTTATTTGAAATTACTGGCTGAGAGTATCAGCCGTCCTTGCCTGGCACTATGTTGCCTATCTTGTACCTAAAGATGACCGCACTTTGGTTTTATATCACATAAAATTTTCACTTGATTAATCATCCAAAGATACAGCACCATGGTCTCCCTTTCCTTTTCTTTCATTACTTTCTCCCATCTCACTACTTCTCACTTTTTAAGTTCTATACTATTTTTCTTCCTTTTAAAGATATTCTGTCACTATTCATGCTTTTCATGTTATTCAACAATGATGAAATAGGTAGTTGTGACCTAATTTTATACCTAGTCATCAGGTAGGTCAGGTGCAAAGGGCACAGGAATTAGTGGGAAACATTCAAGAGTGCAATTCTGGAATGACTACTGCGCATGTCTGTGTTCAGGAGCTTTTGGTCAGACTGTTCTTATGAGGGAGAAAATGTGGTGTCAACCAAGCTAACAGCCTCTACAGAAACACTCAAGTTGAGAGCTGACTCATGTACTGATTCTGAGATCATGGCTGTGTTATCTGGGGAATCAAAAAACCCACTTGTATTATTGTTTTGCCAATCTCATTCTTCAGAGTTTAATGGAAAATAGGTTGTATGAGCTTTTGCACCCTGAAATGGTGTCACTTTACAAGTGGTAATATAATTAATGTTAATTGTGAGTGTTTGGGCTGTGCTAGAAAACATAAAAATTTGTATAGATGGTAAGTATCATTAAGTACTTTTCGAAACATTTATTCTCCCTGGGGTTGTCTCTGACAATTAATTTCTTGGGACATGTTTTCAACAGGCATCTTTTAGGACAGCTTGCTCAAAGGAAAAAACTGAATCTAAGCTTCAGAGGTGATAAATCCTCTAGAGAAACCTATACTGAACAGGAGCTTTTTGTTTCTAGAAGAGGAAAAATGCGTGTCTAGCACTGAGACATGACCATAATGCCAGCATCTCTAAACAAACAAATATAAACAGAAACACTTTGTCAATTTTAATTCCACTTTCTTTTCAAGGTAGCAATATCTTCTGACAAAAAGAGGGTACCACAAACCTGCATTTAATGGTTGAACAACCATATTAACACCTAAAGCTAGAAGAGATCATTTAGTCTTCTCTCTTATGTATTACACACCATAAAGTTTCACAGAATTATAGCTGTTCCTTTTCTGAGGCCAACAGCCTGAGTTTCACTCAAGTTGTGTCTCTAGAAGAGAATAAGTGATAACAGGATACTCACGAAGTCCAGAGCTCTGCAATGTCAGATGATAAAATGCATTACACTTGTGCATTCCTACCGAAAGTGGGGATAAACTAGTCTCTTCACAACTAAATGCTATTATCTCCATGTGAGGTAAGTAAAAAATTTCTTCAGCAAAGTGGATTTAGTCCATACAATTGAAAGTGTCCAGGAATCTATTTAGTTCTCTCTAAAGGAGGCATCTACCAGCATGTGTCAGCTCAGCAGCATTCTGGCCTTCCTGAACTGTCTGGATTAGTGTGAGGAAACTACTAGCTTACATGTAGACGTATATTTAAAATCCCAAACCCCATAACAGTCTGAAGACAGTTCCCTGGGAATTCCATATGCTGTGCTGCAGAGAGAAATAAACTCAGCTAATACACATTTGTAGAGAAATATTTTCCTCAAATGAAGTATAGCAATCCTGGCAAACATAAGGATAGGAAAATATCTGGTCAATTGACAAGTCCTTCCATGCATTTGAGGATAACTGTTTGTGCCTACCAGCGGGAGATTTCATTGTAGCTTGTGTCATAAGGTTAAGTCAAATATGCTCCAATGACAATATAAAGCTTCCCAGTCTTCTGTAAAAAAAGAGAATGAACAAAGAATTTCACAGGTGTCTGTTGACAGGTGCGAAAGGTGAGAAGGGTAAAACCACAGCCATGTCATCACAAAGCTCTGGCAGCTTTTCTTGTGGAAGTATTATTCAACACCAGCATTTTGAAAGACTTAATTTGAAAGATGCCAGGCAATGGCTACTCTACTTACACCTACTAAGCCATTCCAGTGTTTACCTTCTCCAGTAGGATGCTGAGTCTTATTTCAAGACCGAAGCTAATATCATCTTTTTGCTAATATATCTTTTAATATCTCTATTAGTTAGGCTGAAAAGCCCCTCACCAGCCCCAATATTGTTTATGCCTTTTTATAAACAGTATTCAATTCTTTCTTATCTGCCTTTTTAACAAATTGAGTCGGTTGAGCTGCTTGACTTCTCATTGTAAGAGATATTTTTCAGCTTCTATCTGTCTGAAGGAATCAGCCTTTTTTTTTCTTTTACTTGTTATTTTTATTTAATTTTCTTTTTTTTCACATAATCTCTTTTTTAACTTTTTCTAATAAAAAATTGCAATAAGTGTGTTAGTGACATTTTCAGGATCTGGGTACTGGCAGCTGGTTTTGCTAGCATTTGCGCTTTTATATTTACTAAGTTTACCTGTACATATGATAAGGCATACTAAGAAATAATATATGATGAAATGCTGCCATGGCTTTCACATCTGTATTTTCTTTGTGTAATAAAGCACACATATCCTGTGTGTAAGATTCTGGTAAGCTCATTGTATAACCGTGCACTGCTGCAGGCTACATGTAGAGTCTCCAGTAGTTCTGTGTGAAATACAAAATACTCGGTCATTGCTTTCTACTAAAGAATAATTTTCATGTTTATTTTACAAGACTTGAAATCACAAATAAAAGTCAGTAAGTAGACCACAATGTATATTTAAAAATCCACTATGTTTGTGTTTTCAGCTTCAGCAGCCAAGATCCTGTTGTTCTTTCAAATGAATCAGGTGAGTGGGAAAGAAATTCAAGCTGATAGTTTTTTAAAACATTTCATAGATATTTTTAAATATTTATTTCCTGTCATAGAAGACCCATAATATTTGTGTTTCCCCAAATAAAATATCAAATAGTTTCCACTCCTATTATCTTTTCTTCATTGTTTCTCAGATATACAAATGATTGGGTACTTTAGACATTTGGGAAGCTTTAGAGATGTGTTATTCTCAACATTTGTATATGAATTTAATGAACTCAATGAATTGAGTCCAAATAGGATAATCTGCCTTTCAAGGTATGTAGATCTATTTTCAGAAGGTTTTTGGTCATAATAAAAAGTTATTGGTCTGGGTTGGGCCATTTTGTAGAATAACTAAGTGGATATTTCCCTGTAATTTCACATGTAGGTAAAAAGTGTGTAAGGGATAGCCAAATAAAAATTAAAGAAAAGCATAGAGGAAAATTGAGCAATAATTCAGCCATGAAGTTATTACCTGACTAAATGATATAAATATCTATTAAAGTAGCAAGCAAATTACAGCCACACTCTCTTTCACACTTCAAACAACTAAAAGTTCTTCTGTGTAGAGAATTGGCTACTGGATCAGGACTGGAACGTAGGAGAGTTCCCCTATACAGGACAGGACTGAACGCACAGTGTATTGTGCAGTCAGAAAAATAGAATATTGCTGAGCTCATGCAAATAAAAACAAGACTACATACAGCTTCATTGTGTAGAGCAATCACAAGGGATAGATAAAAATATAAATTCTGGCCTCAACTCAACAGAAATTGATTCAAAAACCTGTCTCAGTGCAATAAACATAAGCCTTGTCTCCAGTTTCACAGTAATTACTAGTCAAAAGTAAAACAATTTTTATGGCAGAAATTTTTGGAGGTTTTAAAAGAAAAAATATTCCAGGCTTCTGAGACTAGTGGCATAATGTGCCATCTGAGGTTGAACACTTGATACGACCTGCTGAGATCAAAGAACTGGAAAGAAAAAACTACATTGAATACATAGGACTGAGCTCCAATTACAAGCTGGACAGTCCTTAACACAGCTTAAGCACAGCTGGAGATGGCATTGCTGCTCCTTACTTTAGGAGAAACACCACCAAGATGTCTTGAACCAGAGACGCAGGCTCTTGAGGTTCAGCTCTGTAGGCCTGACAACATGCAGTGTGTCAGGATGCAGCCTACGGAAGTGTCCCAAAGTGAGAAATTAATTAACCAATGTCATGCTGCTGCTGGCCTGGGCTTCTGGTCTCAATCTGTTTCTGTTGACTCTTGTCTGTAAACCTCAACCTGCAGCTGCCTATGTCTGGTTCCTTAATTTCTATCCAAAACAGTCATGCTATACACAAATATGTCTTTTCATTAGGAGACAGCTAGAAGTTATAAAACCTGAGCCCTTGGAAACTAGTTTCTGGACTGAATAAATTCTTGGTATGTCTTTCAGTCTATTCTGACATGTACAAGTGCCCAAAACCCAAAGGTGTAGTCTCACATTCTGTTTTAGGTAGTGCAGTTGCTGATGAAAATGGCAGCCCAATCTTCCCAGACTCCCTTCATTTAGATTCTCATTCCCTGAAACTGTAGAAGACTAAGTCCAAAATAAGACCGGCTGATCCAGCCATTTTCATTATCACCATGTAGAAAATAGAGGAAACATCTGACCCGAAGAGAAGGTTGTTAGAGGAGCAGAAAAGGCCATCTTAGCCTAAGTAAGGTCAAGTTAAATAGAGTACAATACTGCAGCCTGACTATCAACCTGCTTCCTTTAAAAAATGAGCAATTATGCAAGCTCTTTGGCACACAACCAAGGATGAAACCATCTTCAGCCCCATAGCAAGAACTAGCTAGTAGCTTAAGTGACAGTGCAGGATTTGTGCTGTCCAAGACAAACAAGTACCACAAGCAAACACTGGTCTTATTTGATTATTTTTCCCATATATGGTAAGGGAAGCTTCCTCTCCTGTCTAAAGGAATTTCACAGGGAAAATTTTGAAGTACTGTCTTCTTACCACTTGAATTCTTGGTGGTGTCTTAGTCAGTAAAATTATGTGGATCATCAGGGCTTGTCTTGTTGAACCTGGCTTTGCCATAAGGATGTTGACTGAAGTGTTACATTTGTACTTTGATGTTCAGACCCCTTTCTTTATCGGAATCCTTTCACTCATTCATGGGGATTTTTGTATCAATATCCATTGCAGCTGGAACTATGTGTGAGGTTAATTCAGTGTTGGTTTTTGGGATAATAACATATATCTCAATATGGTAAATAATAATGTCTGTGGGCCCAAAGGATCTGCAGTGTTTCTGTTACCCTGTTGCTCTTCGTAAGCAGAAAGACCAAAACCCTCATCAAATTTAAGGTTACTTTAAAGAAAAAGTAATTTAATAATGTTTCTAATAGAGATTAAAATAGAGAGGGCCTCAAAATAAAACTGGTCTAGCTGAAAATGATAAATAAGTTTGTGCTGAGTATTGCAAAATTATTATTTTTTTCTTCCAGAAATGCAATTATCTTTGGAAGCTGGCTGACATTAGACCACTTGATTATATTCATTTCATAAAATGCAGAGAACTTACATAGTTGGAAGGTTGCACTTTAAACTCAGTTGTGTAATCTTGAAATGTTAACTTTTTCAAGCCATGTAGTCACTCTGTATGGAAGGGTAGGTGATATTTCTGCTCCAGTAACCTTCCCAAGACTCAGCAAATAGACTCGATAGGGATTAACCTGCAGGATGTCCATAACTGAGCAGAATTTCTCCTTATCCATAGTGATAAAAAAATCAGCAGAATTTTCTTCTTTTCTTATGTAAGACAGAGTGTGAAGTCTTCAAAAAAATGCATAAGGACAAAGAGCTGGAGTGCAATAGATTTTGTTATAATTTGTCCTCCTGGGCTGGATGAATATAGTGCTGAGTGAATGGCAGATATTTTAAGATCCAATTCTCCCCTTTTTTTTTTTTTTTTTTTTTTAGAAGACATTGTAAATGGCCTTCCTTGGTATACAGCCCTTGATTTCTATCTGCTTAGAAACTCTGGATCAGACAAAAATTTCTTTTTAACGAAATTTTTAAGGGTACTTCACTTGTAAGAGGCCTAACAGTAACCTCTGTTCTAAAGTTATCTTAAAAGCACATTTTCATTTCTTTTATTTTGCTGAAGTTTCTCTCAGCCTAAAGTTTCTGAGATGTCTGTCTAGGTTAAAATGGTAGGAGACATGTCTATCTGTATACACATACACTCGTGGAAAACTTACACTGCTTTTGAGTGTAAGTTTTAGAGACCCTTAACTCTCAGCTTTGGCCCTGAATATAGAACTCCAATCCAGAATGCTGAAGAGAACGTGCATTTGTAAGTAGCCATTCTTACCCCAGTTAGTTGTCATCAGGCCTACTATGGAGCTTTGCCTATGCTATTCTATTAGATTATTATTATGTTTACTGCTTGTGATACAGCTGCTTTCCAGATTGGGACTCATTTGTTACAAACACAGAGACAGTCACAAGGTAATTCTTATTCTCCAAATACATTTAGTTAGACTTAAACAATTACATACTGGCAGTGCAAAAAGGATAGACTCACTAGCATATTCACAAGTTTCTCCCTTCTTTGCAATTTCTATTTGCTAATCTCAAAAGCCTCATAAATGGTTATGAGCCAGAAAACTTACTCCAGGTGTGGATTATTTGGTACTTAGCTTCTTAAAAAAAGAAAAATTAAAGTCTACTGTGGAGAGCTGTGAGCCCCTGGCACTCCCCTGGAGAGGAGAGGCTTAATAAGAAATCTCCCTAAACGTTACCAGGACCACTTGGGACACCCCCAGCATGCTTTGCGCCTTTATGGTAATACCTTCTATCCAGTTGGCTAGCTGGTTCCTACCCCACCCCTACCTTTCCCCATAAAAACCACTGCGTTTGCCTGGGAAGGACAGGAGCTCTCGTCCCTGGTCTTCCCTTCGCAGAGGCTGCAAGAACAATAAAGCTACTTCTGTGGAATAGCCATACGGTCTCCTTGTCTCTCTCTGTCCCGAGTTGGCCTGAGGGTGATTTGCAAAGAGTTGAAATCACCAAGAGCTGATATCTCTGTGAATCACCTGTTGCCTGGGGAGACAGCCTTAGCCCCTGTAGGAGTCGCTCTCTGCAGGGCACTCTTTAGGGCCGCGGCGTGTCGGTGCTGACCAGCACCGGCCCCCCCTCAGCAGTCTACCAACAAGAACAGAGAAACTACAGCATCTGCTTATGATGGCAAGTCATACATTAAAATTTTCTGGAGAAATTGATTTATGAACTAGTGTTTTTCTAGGTCAAAAGATCTTTGTCCAACTGTTTGTTGAATACTTATGAGTAACGAATATATTTGCAGAATTCAGTATTGCCTCTTGAAGGATTTGTAAGCAAAATAAAAAAAATAAACTGGTTAAATTCACAATGAATATTATTTGCAATGAATAATTCAACCACCACTAATTATTTAGCACCTATAGAGGAAAGAAAGAGAAATAGATATGCTAATATGATGTTGCCTCTTTTCTGCCTAACAATCAGATATTGATGTAGAGAAGGGTAAATGTCTGTCACACTGCACACTTGCTGGCAGATGTGTTATCAGCAAGGGAAGAGGACTTAATTTGCCTAAATCATCCATCTATGTGTCTATCTACACATTCATACAGAAAGACTAATTTCTATATATTTAATAAGTCTGTTGCATGTGAAATTTTTAGCATTGCTCAACAACTCTAAAATGCACATGTTGACTGTGACATGCAGGATGGACACACACACACAGATACATATATGTGTGTGTGTGTGTATGTATATATCTATATATAAAACCTCAATTTTTTCACATGTAATTACGTAGATACAGAATACAAATCCTTGTTTGCTTGGGTCACTATGCTGCAGGTATCTAATATGTGTTTCCACATAGAACTACGATGTTTGCTTTATTTTAACTATTGGGCTTTATTGGACAATTAGAAGAGAATATGGAAGACAAAGATCCCAATGATCTTGTGAAATAGTATTTTTAAGATTGCCTATATACAATATTTGTGTAATTACATGGCAAAACATCCACATATTCTACCTTATACACCTTAGTCTCTTCTGTGATATAATGCTGGATTTTATAGAATGAGATTAGGTGTCAATGGCTTATTTGAAAATTGCTAAATGTGTTGTGAGAGACAATCAGTGGACCACATGCTGTGGTCCCATTACAGTTGGCATACGTATGGATTGTTCCCTGATGTTTCTCAACATTTTGCATTCACACAGAATTGTACCATGCATTTTCACTAAAGCAGCACCCAAAGAGTAGTATGGTTTCTTCTCTTTTATTAAGAAAAGAATTATTATTTGATCATATTACTCTAAAATTAGAGTTCTGCCATTGGCACCCTATTTTTAGAAGTTCCAGAGAGAGAGAGAGACTTGTATTTTTTACAATGAGACTTGACCATTTACTTTGCAATAAATATATAATCTACATAGCAAGGAGGAGCACAGATCTTTGCTCTGAACACCCTAGGAATTCATGTGCTTGTGAGTACCTCAGGTAGACTGCCACACTGGGCTTTTGTCCCTTTTCTTCTAAGAAGTTGGGAGCTGCAGTACAGTATTGGACTGTGCTAGGATAGGATTTTCTAAACTAGATGAGGATTCATTTAAATGGCAGTGTGTAGCTGAGAAAATCTCTTTTTTATTTTTTCTAATTGGATCATGAGATTTTGGAAATGGGTGTGTGAAATTGAGGAATTGATTTTAAGGGGTGAGGTGGGGAATCTGGATGTTATTAGGACTTATCTGAAGAAATATAGAAATGGATTATCAATTTCCAGGTAGTTATACAGGACTGTATTCCCACAGCTCCAGTACCAGCAAAATTAGGCGTAATCTACAGCTGAGAAAACGTAATCTTTTGTCACATAACTTTCAGTGTGTTTGCTTTTTTTCCTTGAGATTTGAATCATTGAGAAGAAAAACCGACCCAGGTTCTCTGTGAACACAAGTAATTCTGTGATCCTGTGGTGGTTTTTGCCAGTCCTTAGTAACTTCTGAGTTTCTCACAATGAAACTGTATGGCTATGATTCCAAAGGGAAGACATAGTGCTTGATGACTGCTGAAAAGTAGAGCATGCCAGCCATGTCCCTACTATGTTTGTTTTTCAGGTAGAAACTCCTAGGAAAACAGTTATTGAGGAATGCTCATTCAGTTTGACCTATGGAACGGGAAGTTCTGAAATGTTACATTTTTGAAGCTAAGGAGGTAACACCCATGAGTGCTATGTTTCAGCTCCATTGTGCCAATAACCTGCATGCATGGAGGAGATTCTGGCCCTGAATGTTTCATTTTGATTTTTTTTTTCCTTATGCTGTTGCCAGTATATTAATACATGCTGTGGTTGTTTCTTGTTTCAGTATAGAGCTGAACTTTCTCTGATGTAGGATGCGTCTTGTGAAAGGAAGTTTGTACAGTATTGTTAAACTTCTTTGACACCAAGGACAACCTCAGGGCTATTTTATCTTTGGAATTGTCTATAAATGCAGCAACAACTAAAATTGTGAAAAAAACCTGAAAAAGATATGCACTTTCTTATGCTGAGTGCTTTGCTTACTTCTCCAGGTGACCTAGCAGAGACAAGGGTAAAGAACTGCTTAAAAGAAACCTGGATATAAAATAGATTTACATGGATCGCTCCCTTTTCTGTTTTTATTTTTCTCAGATATATCATATCTGTGGACCATCAGGGAAGCTTTCCCACTACTTCAGATTTCAAAGCTACAGGTGGTCTGCAAGCATGGCACTTCAAAGACTGTTTTGATTAAATGAAACAATGTTTTTATAATATGGATCCCAGATCTTTGAACTCTTTTCAGATCAATTCAGCCAACAAAGATTCAATTAGGTGAGATCAGAAGACCCGCTTCCATCCTCAGTTTTTATCTGTTGTTCAGTCCTATCTTTTCAAATAGCTTTAATATAAAACCAGGGCCAATCATTTATTTTAATGAGGACCACAATCATAATTATGGTGGTGGTGACGATGGTCCTTGTACTAACAGTAATAAAACACATTTACAGCTGACAGTACTGTTTGCTTAAAAAAAACCCAGAAAAATCGCAAACCCAACAAAAACCAAAACCCAACTCGTATAGCCTAAGTAGTATTTTAACTGAATTAGCACATGTTGGCACAAGCTGGGTCTGTATCTGCTACTGAAGCTTATTTAACTGTATGTATCTTGTGGTTTTGTGTGTTTTTTTTTTTTTTTTTCCCTTCAGTGAAAGAAAAACTGATCCTAACAGTTTTAAACTTGTTAATTCAAACCATATGTCATAAAACCACTCTCCATATGGTGCAACACCACCTTATATTTACAGGGTGCTGCTTTTCCAAACATTATTCTAAAAGCTTTATGTGCCCCAAATGTAATAGGTGGTACTGGGCTCCTGAATAGAGCTTTTAAAATACCTCAAGTGTCTAAATCACATGCTGATATAGCAAAAACACTCCGATTATTAAAAGCTAATTACAGCACATTTTATTGGCAAAAACGTGCTAATCAAGTCCTTGCCTGGGAGTGTATGCTTAAGAGAAGAGAAGCATGCTGTCAATCCTCTGTTCCATACATGGCAACAAAAGATAGGTGTAGAAAAAAAAAATCCATCACCTAGTAGAGAGATTTTACAATTTGATCTTACATGGTTGATTGTCCAAAACTATGCCAGATTTAGAGAGGAGAGGTAGCCTCTGCTCTTTCTCTCCCTAAAGAAAGAAAGAAAAAGAAAAGGTCTGTATTTCTGAAGCAAAATTGCAATGGAAAGACTGAAGAATGTTGAAGAGACTGTTGAGTTTGACTTTTCTTTTGCTTTTATCTGCCTCTAGAACAACATTATGTCGAAATATCATTGAATGTCTATATTCACTATAGAAAAAGCTGAAAAATAGCACAGGGTGCTTTTTTGGGGTCTTTGAGGTCTACAGCACTTTAGTCTGTTTACTTGATTTCACCCTTCTTTATGGGGCACTAGAAACTACTGACCTTCTTACTCACCTATCTTAGCACCAACGCACTCTCTACCCTGCAAAGCCTTATAGAACGGGCAAATGGAATGGATGTGCATTCGCCCTTCAGCTTTTTTGGTAGAACAAGGTGAACCTTAAGCAAGGTTACCGGATAGACAATCTTAAAATGAAGCTCCAGGCAGATGGCACTTGATTATCTACAATTAATTGCTTGATCTATATAGGAAAGAGCTGCTATGTTGAAACACACACTATCCATAACTTGTTCTAGGTCTGTTCTTTGCATCCAATGAAAATAAGATATTCTGCTTCACTGAGTCTAACAGAGGATTGGTTTACAATTTCCATTTCTTTCCACCTTGCTCACTAGACACTCATTCCAGACCCTGTAAAAACTGTAAATCTTTATGTTGGAAAACATTGCAGAGTGTGCACATATATCAGTCGTAAAGGAGCCCTGTAGCCAGACTGAGGATGGTAGATTGAAACCATTACCACTCATCATTTCTCACATGTGTAAGCCTGCTTCACAGTCAGTCTCTTTTGGCTTGCTATTTGTGTGCTGTACAGTTAAAGTAAGACTTCCTTGCTCCTGCAAGGAAGGTTCTTGGCTGAGTGATTCTAAAGGCTATACAAGTATATAATTTTCTGAAGAAGAACCCACAAACCACAAACAAGCCTTAAACTATTGACACATGTGAAGTCAAATTCTCTGATCATTTATACCACAGTAACTAAATCTACTATAGTGAATCTAGAATATCTCCAAACCATTCTATGAGTCTATGTTTGGTATCAAGGGAGCTACTTCTGGCTTCTCACTGGTGAAACTGGAGACAGAATTTGACCATAGAGAGAAACATTACTATTTAGCTCATTAATCACCAAGGAAACTTGCTAAGCAGAACAATCCTACCGGTTTTCATTATTTCATTTATAATCTTATTAGAAACAGAATTCTAAATTGCATGCAGAGAATTCAGTGGGAAGAAAACAGACAGCATTTAGCAAGCAGTCCAACCTATTTCCAGTCTCATAAGTTAATAGCCACATTCTTACAGAAGCTCATGCAAATAAAAGCAAAATACAATAGCATCCCAAAATGAAAAAGAGAAAGAGAAGCACATAAATGAATGAAATAGTTTTGTGTATAATGCCACTGGTTAAAAAAAAAATGCTTATTGCCTTCAACAGTCTCCCACTTAGATTAAGCTACCAACCAATTAACCTATTCAGAGTACACAATGCTTTCTTAATACAATAGTGGTGAATGGATCAGTATAAGAATGATGCATTGTCTATCATTTGAAGACATACTGAAGAGAATGGACTCAAATAAAGAAACCAAGCTCAAGATATAAACAAAATATAAATGTTAACATGTGCCTATTTGTTCAAAAGAAACTAAAAAGCCTACCATATGATGTAGTGCCACAGTTACTTGAAGATGACCTCTAACCAAGACCAAGAAATAGGAATATGCTATGATTTGTGATGGTAGATCAGCTAGGTGATTATTTCAGTCAGGAAAGGTGTCCTTTCTGATAAGAGCTCAGTCAAATTTCTCCTTGTGCATCTTGTATGTATGGTTTGTTAGTTTTGTTAGCAGTGAAATTAAGAGGTTAGATGCTTAAGCCACTATTAACAGAGAGCAAATCAACAAAGTAATGTCTTAAAAACTGTTCTGATTTTTTTTAAATTCCTGCCTCAGACTATTGCAGATTTTTCGTATTTTCTTTTCTAGTCCTCCACTATATTCAAGAACCTATGGTGCCTACTAAACTACCAGGAACATAGATCAATTCTAAAGCCTGATGGTTTTGTCATTGGTTTTTTTAAAATAAGTGTTTTGGGTTTTTTTTAATATCCTTGTCAGACTTTACACCGTATCAGTTCTCTGTGTGAAACTTAGTTGTCTCTGAGTGAGCATTTGTCCTTGAGAGTAGGCAAAAATGATCCTGGATTTCAGATCACAGAAGTGCAATATGAGATGGCTGTGGTGACTTGCAGTCTCTACCACACACTTCCTTTGTACAGTTCAGCAAGTCACTTGATTTTTCAGAGCTGCCTTGGCTGCTCATTTATGGACCAGGACCACTAATAAGTCCTTTATCACACTCTTTGCTTATCTTCTCTGTACAGTTAAAAACGTTGCAGGATAATAGGAGAGTAGCTGGATCTGCAGTGTCTATTACAATGGAGACTCAGCTTCAGCTGGAGCCAGTAGAAGAGACTGGAATGCAAACAGTAGCTGCAGCTATAGAAATAATAATAAACAAGGAGATAAGAAAAAGAGTTATTGGCATGATTTACACATGGACAGTTTATCCTTAGCTGTTACACATCCCATATGCCTTTTGCGTTATCACAGCATGATATTTCCTGAGATCTACATCCTTCAATCATGGTTTTGCTTTGAGTTGGGGTATCTGATTGCTAGTCTTCCAGAAAAAAACCTCATATTGTCAAGTGCTTGGTATGAGGCCATTTGCCTCTTCTCCCATTCAAGTAACCAAGCATATAGATCTGTGGGGGAAGAGATATCCATTTGTTTAGGTTACTTGTAACAGCTATTTAAGACTCTGGAAAGTTTAATAATATACCACACTTTTAACTGTTATATTTGCCATTGTGGCTGTATAAATTATATTCTTTATGAAAACCAACAACTTTGATGGTTTACAGGGCAGTTATTGCAGCTAGGGGGAGATAATTTTGTGTCTCAATTTGGCAAATGAGAAACTGGAGACAAGGAAGCCGACGGCAGGTTTTTAATGTATTTTAATGGTAGCATAACTACAGTTTCCTCAATAAGCAGAATTTGTCAAATTTGCTGGAAAAGTTCTCCACATAACACATCAGTCTGTGGTGCTGAATGCCCTTTGCAGTTAGCTCTCCCTGCCCGAGCAGCCTTGTTCTTTCTGTGTCTCTGGTCTCTGGGTCCCTGGCAGGGACAGAGAACCTGGACAGTGTCCTCTGCCCTGTGCCTGGCACAGCTGCCAGAAACTGCTCTTTGCAGTCTTATGGGGCTCACAAGCAGCTTGGGCTTTCATCTCTGCGACACACAGAGGCTCCAGGGTTTGAGCTGTGGCTCCTGGGACAATTCAGCTCTTGCTGGAAAGATGATAAATTATGTCATAATAGGCTGAGTCATTTAGGTTATATCAGGTTAACTGACCATCAGCCCTTATTTTATAACATAAATTACTTATATTGAATTGACTCAAAGCTTTTAGCATCTGATAAATAATTAATAATAGTACAGAAATGAAATGGAGAGGTTGCAGACCACTCTATTTCACAATTTCAACTGTTGCCTGTGTTTTTTTAATACAAATCCTCTAAAGTTGCAGTTATGGTTATTAATGATAGAGATAATAAAAAATTAATAAAATCTTTACAACTTTAAATAGGAAATTGTGTCTCATCAAAGTATATAACAAACTTAAATGCAATCTTACTTGTAGGACTTTTCTCTTTTATTTTTTCTTTAATTTTAATCATATTTGTCTTTTAGGAATTTAAAATTTCATTATGTATAAATGAATACACTTGCATACCCTTGTTTCAGCTAAGGCTTTATCTTAAGAGATGATCCTGATGTGTGATTTTCTAAAAAAATGAGAGAAACAGGTTGATATGATAAATGCTACAATGACCTGTACAGCTGCATTCCACTTTACCAATACAGAAATGTTTGTACATAGTCCATCAAGTAAAACTATGGCTTTATGTAAAGATAAACAAGGCATTTGTTTATTCATTTTTAAAATAACACAATTTTAAAATAATCAAGATAAAAAGGTCACATATTTATTAATATGTAGCACACTTCTCATTACTTTGGTAATATTATGCAACTGTTGCCTTTCAGCTGCCAGTTCTTTGCCTTCCCTTAATGTGCTCCTCTATCCTTTTATGTGTCAAATGTTACTATGCTTTTTTGTTTTATTAAAACTGAATATATTAACCTCTGCAGGACTTACTAGAAGGCAATACTTTTCCTCCAGATGCTAGAAGAAGAATTTAAGAGGAAAAACCCCCAAACCCCAGCACTACAAATTTACACAGCTTCATCAGAAGCTTCTTTTTAAACTGACTTTCTAAGTAGTAAATTTTACATTGGAATCCTTATATTTATTAGCTTAAAAATGCTTAAAGGCCCAGAAGAAGTTTATGTTTGAGCCATTATTGCTCATTCAGAGACCAGCTTCTCCCTCTAGAGATTATGACATCTTTGACAAGGGATATACATGCAAACACAGCATTTCCTTTAGGAACAAGAACATTCCCTGACAACGTCTTGAGTAACTTTAATAAGCTAATGATTATAATATTTTACTGTTAGCTTTTTTCCAGAAGAGATGTTTATATTTCAGTGAGTCAAACATCTCAGCATTTGGCATTTCTGGTTGACATTATTCTAAATCCAAAGGAAGGGGCTTACACATGGATGGGACTGTTAGAAAGAGCTGATCATGTTTCTGGAGTTATGACCTGTGCACAGATGCACAGGGATGTAAATGTATTTTATGGATGCTTTCAGACACAGTGGTTAATGGGTTTGTAGAAAAGAGTTCTGAAGATGAAGCATATCATTCAGGTAGAGTAATTCAGTACTCTGATTCAGGTGTAAATCATTGAAGTGATGAATTGCATCATTTTTCATTAAAAAATGTGAGATAAGACAACAGCAGTTTGGTTTGCTGTGATTCAACTGCAAAATGTTAAAAAGATTTCTTAATCAACCATCTTAAAAGACACAGGCATTGTAAACAGTTGGTAATGATTCAAATTAAGGAGACTAATAACCTAATTCACACTGGAGCTGATGTTGTCACATATTAAGACTTGCTGGACTCATGGTGAATATTGCCAAGGTCACAGAAAGACAATATATTTCCTCACTTCTGGAAGGGTTGTTGACTATATTAGTAATTACTTTTGACTGTTTTTACAGGGGCAGTTAACAACCCTTGAATCTATCTCTTGTCTCCTGATCTTTGCTGTCTTGTTTAAATACTAGTGTTATGCAGTTTGAATATCAGATACCAAACTGATATAGCTGAGAATATATGGTTAAGAGGTGCTCATCTGTTTGGGTTTAGATGAAAACAATATGGAAATTTTCTTTGACTGTAATGTGACTTGCTACAGAATTTGACATCATGATTTTGTTCTAGGTCTGGTACCTGACACGTGCTGGAAAAGTGTCACTGCAAGCTGCAAGCAGCAGGAGTCTTGGAGTGCATTGAGGATAACCTAATCCAGCAGAGCTCAAGGAGAAATGTTTTGCTGAATCTGTTGGTCACCAACTCAGAGGAACTTAAAGGAGAAGTCCATACTCATGGTAGCCTGAGATGCAGTGATTGTGCCCTGGTGAAAATCATGATCTCAAGGGATACAGGATAGATAAAAGGTAAAGTCAAGATCTTAAAACTTCCAAGAGCAAACTTTCGGTTCTTTAAGGGAATAGTAGCTGGGAACCGCAGGAGACTGCCTTCAGGAATGAGGAAGCAGAAGATAGTTATCAGCTATATAAAGGTATTTTTCTTAGAGCACAAGAGTTCTCACTTCCCATTTGTATAAAATTACACAAGGAAGGCAGGACATCAGCATGCCTGAGTAAGGTCCTCCTGGTCAGACTGAAATACAAGGGAAATGCATACAGAATGGAAGGAGGTACAGATGCCTTGGCAAGAATATAGGGATACTGATCAGGAGTATAGGGATGGGATCAGAAAACTAAGGCACAGCTAGAGATAAATTTGTTGAGCTTTGTGATGAATAATAACAAGGGCTTCTTAAGTATCTTAGTCACAAAAGGGGAACAAAACAAATTCTACTCCACTGGTAAATGAGACAGGAGGTCTGATGACAGTTAACATTGAGAAGGCTGACAAACTTTTTGCCCATTTTTCACTGGCAATTTCCCTTCCCATATCTTTCGAGGCCCTGAATGTCAAGGCAGGGACTAGGGGAATGAAGTCCCACCCATAATAGGAAAAGATCAGATTTGTGACCATCTGAGACACCTGACCATTGGACCCAATGAGAGGCAGCTCAGGGTCCTGAAGGAACTGACAGGGGTAGTCACTAAGCTGCTTTCCAAAATACTTGAAAGTAATTTATTAAATGCAAGAGATATTAGGTAAAAGAAATATTTTAAACATTAAAATAAGTGAAAATAATTAATATTAATTAAAAAGAAAAGTAAATTGGATCTTAATTATTAATCATAAATAGATACTTTAATTATAAGGAACAAAACTTTACAGATTATATCAATATAAAAAGAATTTGAATTAGCCAGCAGGTCCATAATGAATATTTCAAAAGCTAGTGTTCAAAATAAAAATGTTTATGTTTCTATTAAGTACAAATTTCAGAAGTGTACTAATGGTATAAAGAGAACTGATATTAAAACTACTAAAATCAGTAAATAAAAGCAGTATCTTGATGCATTATATTTAATTGCTGCTATGAAAATAGATTAAAATATACATTGAAACTAATAAAATCCATTTAAAAATAGGATTTAAACATGTTATTTTTTAATTGTTAGAGAAGTGACACTACAAATTACTTTAAATGAATAATGTCTGAGACATACTAAGTCTATGTTATTGAGTTTAATGATCAAGAAAGATTGTTTCTAACTTCTAAAAAGCTGTCTTAAGTCTGGTGTTTAAGCCATAATGTTTCTTACATCACTGGCAATTTGCAAAAAAAATTAAAGCAGAAAAACACTCTCACACCTAGAGCTTTGTTTAGAATTAAGTAGATGTACTTTATCACATATTTTTGAGGGAAACTGAAGTAAAAATGGTAGTTTGTATGACAGCATAAAATATGCAGGGAAACAGCAATAAACCAAGAGAGTGTTGTTCTGGCTTTCTAAATAACCGCTTTATGGAGAAAGATGGCATTTGCAGTGGCTGGGAAATTAGTAGCTCTGGTGATGACCAGACACAGAGTGGCTCAATGTTTGTTGTGGTTTTTCTTTTACCTCTGGTCTCTGTGTGGAAGGAGGTAGCCTCTAAAGTCTAACCTTGCCTGTCTAGTCCAGGCACATAAAGGAACTGCTCAAAAGCTTCTTCAGAAGCCTTTGTGTATTTACTTCTTTCTGTTGTCTGTGAGAGTAACACAGGGTACTCAATTTAGAATGATTGATTTTACCAAATGACTAATTTTAAGCACAAACCAAGCAGGTCCACCAGGCTGACTTATACCATCTTCCATGCTGTTTTCCAAAGCAGTTGTTAATATGTGAGTGTTTAATTAGGTTGTCTGGAGATTTTGTGAAACCTCCAAAATGTGCATGGAGGACAAGAGAGATACCTGGGGACATCCCTCCTTCAGGTACTTATATACCTTACATTTGATGAGGTTCCTTCATCTCTTCTCAAGGACGAACAGGCCCAGTTCCCTCAGCCTTACCTTGTATAAGAGATGCTTCTGTCCTTTAATGATTTTTGTTGCTCTCCACTGGACACAGCAGTCCAGATGTACCTCACAGGGCTGAGTACAGGGGCAGGATCACCTCCCTTGACCTGCTGGCAATGCTCTTCCTAATGCTTATGTCTTCATTGAATTTCGGATGGTTCTTCTCTTCCCATCGCTCCAACCTGTTGAGGTCCTTCT
>VYZT01006106.1:0-22057 GCA_013400735.1 Pomatostomus ruficeps | reverse complement strand
TTTTTCTTGACTTCTTCCTGAGGGCTGTGGTTTGCTGCCTTGGGCTACACAGGGCTTCAAAACCACAGGTAGGAGGGGCTGTGGCTAAAAGTTTATTATTGACACCTGAGAATTGAACCCAGGCCCTCTCCACTGTCCACCTACACCTGCCTGCAAGGAATTTTCTGTTAATTAAGGTCAGACATGAGGGGACTATCAAAAAATTGTCTCTTAGATGAGAAATATGTGGGTTTGGATGAGAAATATGTAGGTTTCCACTTGGATATTACATTTTTTGGTTCACATCAACAGGGTTTTTTTGTTTCTGTGGAGGCAAAATGGAATTTCTCTGCACTCTGCTCCTTCTGTCTCAGTCTCTTTTGTCAAATCTCCTCGTTTCTGTGCTCTGGCCCTGCTGTGTTTGATGCTTGCTCAGAGCATCACACCCGCACCCTTCGTGTGACCTCGTGTTCCTACAGAGTCCCCTGGCAGCACAGGGGGTTGTTAGCAATAAACAGGGGGTGTGGGATGGTTTATTTGCACCCCAGGTAGAAAGCCTGACCTGTGTGGGCAGCCAGGCTGGTGCTGAATGACTCAGAGATGGAGATTTATCCACACGGAGCCGCGTGGAGCTCCCAGCGAGGCCCGGCCCAGCCGCCGTGTGCTCCCTCCCTCGCCAGCGCTCCCAGAATTAAATATTTCCTCTCTGCTGGGCCCACCGGGCTCTGAATCATCCTCTGTACCCTGCCACGGGCTGGCTGGGAAGTTTGCTGCCCAAACAACGTGACTTTGGGATAGCAGCCAGAAAAACTTGGGCAAAAGGTGCTGCTGGGCTGAGCTCGCTGTGCTTTTGCTGTGTGACAAGAACGAGAGCCCACACAGGCCCTGGCTGCTCTCTTATCTCCATTCCTAGGAAATTTTTCTTCTCCAAGCCTGGTTTTTGTTCCTGGAGCTCGTGGTGGCCGCTCCTCCAGGGCTCTGCCCTGTTTGCTCAGGATGTCTTGGTGCAGGACCAGGCCTACTGTTCCATCAGCCCCTAAGCATGAACTAGGAATAAATAAAAATAATTACATCCTCCAGTCCTCTGTATGATCTTCCTAAAGCCCTTTATACTGCATTTGAGGGTCTGGTAGCAAAATGATCTTTTTATTTTTAGTTTGAAGCGCTTCTTCTTTCGAAGAAACTAAAATAGTAATGCTTCAGTTTGGTAAATATAAAAGCTATCCCATACATGAAGCAGTTAATGATTTATCTGCTGGTCAAGGTTCCAGGACATTATGAAAAGCACAATTTAAATACACATTACCAGCTCACAGAGGAATCTTTGTGGTATTGAACATTGTTTTGAAATCACACAAGCAAAAAAATTACATTATTCTTAAAGGTTTTGTTCAGCACAGTGAAAGCTATGCCTGGGGAAAAACAAGATGTGATTAGTTCTAAAAAGAGATCTTTTATTCAAAAAAACCCCTCAAAATTTGGGAATCTACCTGCTAATAAACAAGAATCCTGCCCCTCCCTCATAAAATACTCAACCAGTTAAAGCGGAAAAAAAAATCCAGCAAAATTAAACAAACATTGAAATCCTCTTTAGAATTTTTCAACCAAACTGGGTCAAGCTATTTCCAGGCTGAAAGAGAGACAGGTTCCACCAGGACTCTGAAACATTGATGTGGCCAGAGAAGCAAACATTGATCTGGAGAGCTCAGGGCTGGGAGCTGGAGATGAGAGTGAAACTCTGTCCAGGGCTCTCATTTTCCTTAGAGGAATCATCTCCTTCAGGAAGTCTTGGCCTATTGAGAGAAGCATAGATCGGACTGGATATCAGCATTTAACATCTTCCTGTTTTAGAGGTCTTTGTGATCATTTCAGAGGCCTGATTAGAGCTGTGGGCTGGATGGAAAATCCATGATTTTGTAGGATGAGGGGTTGGAGCAGGAGTGAAGAGGAGGATCTGAGATTGGACTCAGAACAGAGGGCTAAGAGAATCACTTAAAATATTTCTTTCCTTTTTAATGTTTAACTGTCCCCACTTATAAAAATTCTCTTAAATCTGTAAGACTCAGTGCCTCAAGCACCCATGAGCTTCAGTGGTGACTCAAATATTCAGTTTTTACTTCACCCATTTAACTTTAGGTACCCAAATGTTGAACATTTGGCTCCAAGTTCATCTTAAAACCTCATGCTATGCATGGGACATCTATGAAATAGATCTTTGAAGAAAACAGGTGTCTCTTTACTAGGAAATGTGTGTATTTGAAATTAAATTGGGATTGACTGGAATTATGCTTTTGTCAGGCTTTATAGTTAAATATTCTAATAACACTGTCCTGCCTGAATTGATGTCCTCACCAAAAATTGCCAAAAATACATCCTGTATGCAGCTCTTGGTTGTTTCTCTAAGGAAATTTGAAAGCTGTTGGTTTAAAGAGAAAAAAAATTGCTGCATTGCATCTCTCCTGTCAGACACTGTGGTGTGACCGAGAACAGCTGAGATGTGAAACTCAGATTTAGCCCCGGGTGCCTTTTCCCGGATCTCATCCCTGGTTTTCCTGTTGGATTTTCCCGCAGGATCCAGCCTCTGCAGAGTGAACCATGTTCCCTTCACAGGACGGTTTCAGGGATCAGCAGAGATAGGGAGAATCTGGAGAAGCAGCAAATCCCTTCCCATTGGGGTTTGCTCCAGTTCTGGTTGTGTCACAGAGTCACAGAGGGGTTGGGGCTGGGAGGGACCTCAAAGATCATCCAGTCCCAGCCCCCTTGTCCTTGTCCAAGAGCTGGATTCTCTCTGGATATTGATGAAGAAACAGCCACATTTTGCCTCAGATGACTGAAGCCTCAAACCTCAGCCTTGCAGAGCCTTTGACAAAGGTCCTGACTGGGAACTGAGCCCCTGAATGGTTTTTTGGGGTGGTTTTTGTGTGTCCGAGACAGTGTGGAAGATGGAACAATCCCTCCCTCCCACAGACTGAGAGCTGCTGTTTCCACGGATGTCTAGACAGAGAGCGATTGGGTTAAGAAGTTATTTAGATGTAGCATTAAAAAATGAAAGTTAGAAAATTAATTGGAGAAATTAAATTATTGTCTGAGGTCACAATTTATGGGGAAGAGTTTTGCTTTGACCTGACTCTGAAGCCAACAGGAAGACACAGAATCTCTCCATTTTTTGGGGTGGATTCTCCTGTACCTCATTCTCCTGTTTTTAACCAGCTCTCAGTGAATACCACATCTCAGCTCCCACTAAAAGTGACCTTTCATTCTCATGCATCTGTTAATTGTAGCTGCACAGCATTTACGTGAAGAACAGGAATTGTGGCAAACCTGAAGCCACTTGCAGTGTGCAGGATTAGGCACTTCAGGTCCCCAAAAAGATTAGGAAGTAGCTGGGTACCGAAGATGTTGGGAAAAGCTTCTTTTATGGTGTTTTTTTGGAAATCCTCCCTTGAAGAAGTTCTGTGATTTTGTTTGTGTGTGTGTCTGTGTGTTCTCCATTTTTAACAGGAAAAAAAGAGACAAGTTCTAAAGATGGCAGATGACTGATGATTCCGGGTTCCTAAAATGAAACCTCCTAAGAGGTGAGCGACTTGTATTTCCTGAGCAAGTTTCCTGATAAAGATCTTTCTGTTCCTTGACATTCCCATGCATTTTTCACCCTTGGATTTGATGCTTGGCGAGGACTGCCAGCATTGGGGGACGGCATTTTGCATTCCATAAATCTCAGAGTGTACAAGGATGACAACAGCACACATGGGTTGATGTGAGAGCACATGCACACATTATTCATGGCACTGGCTGCACGGAGAGCTTCGCTTTGCACTCCCGGCAACTCTCAGCTCAGGCAATCTCACAGCCATAAATTCTCCACAGCAAACACGCTAAAACTGAGGCGAGAAATGAAAAGCCTTTCATTCCGAAAGTGCAAATGTATTCAAGTTGAGCTGTGACAGCAAAATATGGCTTTTAAATTCCTCACCCTGCCCTATTTTATTGCAGGTGCCTCTGACTGGAGGAGTTTTAATTGCTACGAGACAATGCTGAGGGTTTCAGCTCTTACTAAATCCTTTTGGCTGAGGCTTGGCTGACCTGCAGGACCCCATGGAGCCACCCTTGTGCCACTCAAATGTTCTGGGGACAGGTTTTATGGAGAGGTTTTGGATTCCCCACCCCTGGAAGTCTTCAAGGACAGGTTCACAGGGCTCTGAGCACCCTGGGCTCCTGGGAGGTGTCCCTGCCCACGGCACGGGGTGGAACTGGATGGGCTTTAAGGTCCCTTTCAACCCAAACCATTCTGGGGTTCTGGGATTCTGTCCCCAGTGCCCCATTTCTCTGCTGGTGTCACTCCACGGGCACTGTCAGGGCTCCCTGGCGCTGCTGCTGTGTGAAATGACAGCTTTTATTTCAATGCTCATCCTCGCTGCTCTTTGGCTTCATTTTCTTACCCTGGACCATTCCCTTCCTGGGTCATTACAGGGAATGTGCCCATTCCCTGCTGGTGCACTCCTCTGCACACCTGCTTTAAAATCTATAACAAAGTCATTATCTTTATTCCCATGAAGGAATTGCATTGTTCAGACAGCAGATATCCATTTCCATCACGATGCCGTCATTTGAATGGGTTTTTCAGGGCTTTACCCAGGGTCTGTCTGCAGAGGAGGTTGCTCCTTTCACTGCCTCTCTCCCAGGATCGTGGTGTCACCACAGCAGGCCTGGGTTCAGTTTGGGAAGGGTTGACATTGGAGCAGGGAATTTCAGCCCAGCTCCCCCATTTCTGCGGCCAAGCCCTGCAGTTCCACTCGTCTGTGCTGCTCTCTGATGACACAGACAGGCTTCATTCCTCCCTCAGAGCAGAAACCTTCAGAAGTTTAATTTAGAATCAGCTCCATCTGACATGGGAAACAGGGAGGCAGGGTGCTGGAAAGGCAAAGGCACAGACCTCTGCCATGTGCTTTGGAGCAGCCCTGTCTGCTCTTGGCTGGTCAGACCCCACACGAGGCAGTGTGAGACAGGTGCCTGAAGGGCTTTCTTGGAGCAAAGTGGGAAACAAGTGGTACTCAACAAAAAAAAAGAAAATAAAGAGAGATGCTCCTTTTTTCCCTGAATAATGATCAGTGCAAATGTCACTGGGAACAAGGTGGTTTTGCAGAATACATTTCCCAGTTAGGGAAAAGCCGCTGGGATGTGACTTCAGGCAGCACTGTTAAGTCCCCTCTGGCTGTGGGCTGATTTTGTGTTTAGTGGTTGGAGCTGTCAGTTTTCACTTGCTGGCATCAGAAGGACAGCAGTGGTAGAGAATGTCACTGACTGACAGGAATCATCCCCAGAGCAGGTCTGTGGAGTCAGAGCTCTCTGATGAACGGAGGGGTGTCAGCAACCCAGGCACTCACAGCCTTCTCCAATCCCTGAGCTTCACCAACCCAGGCACCCAGTGCCTTCTCCAGCCCCTGAAACTCAGCAATCCAGCACCCAGTGCCTTCTCCAAAACCTGAACTCTGGCAATTCAGGCACCCAGTGCCTTGTCCAGCCCCGAATTTCAAACAGATGCTCCTCTTTCTGGGAAAAGATTTGATTTCAGTGCAGGAGGAATGACTCAAAGCTCCTGGAGACTGAAGTCACCTGTGCATTGCTCAGCCCTGAGCAATCCCTTTGGCTTTCCGGGCTCGGTAGCAATTACTGCGTGAGCTGATTCGGGACAAATCACTGACTTTAATTAGGATAACCTCCATGGGCAGCTGTCTAATTTAGGCACCATTTCTATTTCCTTGTGTGCCTTTATGAAAAGGCTGGGACATCTTTTTTTCCTCCTGCCTGCATTGGTGTTCATGAAAGTATTTCAGAAAGGAACTGAGATATATTTTCCCTCTCCGTAATTGCTCTTATCAATAACAAGTCAGTCACTGCCTGGATTCCAGCACATCACCCTGAGCCACAGAAATGCAGGAGCAGGAGAGGGAGCGGATGGAATTACGATATTTAAACCCAGTTCTGGGGGGAGTTCTCAGGTGACAGCAACCTTTGCTCCTGCCATTCATTAGGGAGGCTTTTTGTTGAATGTGGAAAGAGAGCCGTAATTATTGATTGCTCAGCAGGCTGCAGCTGGCAGCTTAGGGAGGAGTATTAATAACTGGGATGAAGGAGTGACTAAGAAATCATAATTCTTTTCTCAGCGATTGGGTTTATTCTGGAGATAAATTGCAGTTTTATAACCCTCGAGAAAACCGAGTGTGGGAGCACAAAAAAGGTCTGCTCACCCTTTCCGCCCGAGGAAACAGCAGCTGGCTGTAAGTTAACATTCATCAGGGTGCTGAGCATTCACACTGAGCTGTTCGGGGGCTTTATTTCACTTTTCCCAAGCCGCTGCATCCAGTGAATTTACAACTCATTTATGTTTTCATAAACAAGTTCTTAGTGCTTTAGTAACGCTCTGTACCAACCATAATTATTGTGAGCGTTAGGAAGGAGAGAAGTGGCTTTAGGTCTTGCAAATGTCGCAGTAAACTAGGCAGTGAATTTATTGGAAAATAAAGTTTAGAGAGACTAAAGCTATGTCTGGCTCTTGGCCAAATATAAATAACTTTGGACTGAATAAACCTCAAAAAAAAAAAAAAAGGCATGAAGAGCAAAGTGTTGTTCTCAGATTTGCTAAACAGAATATTCTGCTGTTTCATTTTCAGAGCAGCGCTTTAGATTGAAAAATGACCTAAAAAATAATTAGTCTAATCCCCTTACATTCATGGAACATTTAATTTCAGTTCAAATGAAATGATTCAAAATGAGCTCAAATTAATTCTGACTTCCTGTTCACTTCTTCATTTCAGCTGGTTGGAAAAAGAAAAAAAAGAAAGAAAAATTAAAATCCTGGGTCTCTGTTCTTATCCCCTGAGCTGAAACATCCACACTGCTGCCAGCTCTGCATTAGAGAATTCCGGCTGTAACCAGCCAGGTTTTCCTGGGATGGAATGAGCAGCACTGCAGGGTCTGGCGCGGAGCATCAGTGGAAAAAGTTGACAAATTGCAACAGTAGAAACAAATAGGAATTTACAGTAGGACATTGTGGGTATAAACTGGACTAAGACCCCGTAATTCCAGCACTGGGGGCTTTTCAGGCTCTTGAGGCCAACTCGAGAGGGAGAGGCCCCTCCTGAAGGCACCTCCCGTGGTTTAGCCCTGTCCTGGACTGAGGGGGGATGAGGAGATGCAAAACTGGGGATGATTCAGGGTAGCTGGAGGTGGGAGATGATCCTGTAGGGTTCCTTCGTGCCTGCCCACAGCCTCAGCCAACTCCCTGAATTTTAAACTCAGAAAATGCAGGTCCTTGCAGAGCTACTGGTGCTGCTCCGCTCTCTCCTGCTACTTATCCTCACTGGATCCCTGGTTTATTCTTACTGGGCCAAACGAAGACTGAAATTAAGATATTTCAAGCCTCTGCTTTGAAAAATCAATGATTTATTCTATTAAAAATGGCCTTCTGGAAGTACAGTTTATTGAGTATTTTGTTGGCTGGCATTTTTGTTTCCCCTCACCAGGGACAAGTGGGATTTAACACATAAACACTTGAAATGATCCCTTTTGGACTGAGCGACGCGTGACGAAGGTCAAAACACATTTACGGTACTTTTGCTCTCTGGTACATTGCTTAAATAATGCCATCAAATTATTAGTTTGCTGTTTATGGGGTTTTTGTGCTCAAGCTGTGACTTTTCTGTTTCCTGCTACGCTTGGTCATTACTGTAATACTTGGATGTCAGTCATCAACTCGTATTTTTGCAAAAACACGGGAATTTGGACACATGCAGCCCAATTCTGTGCCATTTACATCACAGAAAATAATTCCTCACCGCCTCTGGAACTGCTGGGGCTCGCTGAGAATGCTCCCAGAGCAAGATACAACTCCAGGAATCTCAGTGATAGAATTAATGCCATAAAATACAGCTTTAAACTTAAAGGGTGCCGAAGTGAGTCTCATATCTCTTTGATATTCAGTGGAGCTCAGATCCATAAATGCCTGTCTGACTTTTAAAAAATAAGACTTCTTCATAAGATTTCTGGAAAGTAAGTGTGCTGAAGCAATTTGCTGTGTAAAATAGATCATTCCAGGGAGGAAAAAAACGAAGTAATTGGTGCTATCAAATGACTTGGAAGGTCAGGGGTTGTCCTTGTGCCACGGAACAATCTCCAGTCCCTCTCCACCTCTCAACCCTGAGGTAAAAAATGTCAAAAAGTTCAAAACTTTCTGCTTTAGGTGCTTGAAAATGGGTGGTCAGAGTGAGAAATGTGGTGAGAGAAAACCAAGCCCAGGGGCTGCTGTGAGCTTGGCCATGGGGAGCCCCAAGAACCAATTTCCACCTGATGGGAACTGGGGGGCCCAGGCTAACCAGAGCCAAGGACTTTTCTTTCTCCTTGACGATAAATTTTGTGGCATTGTTTTTATTTTTAAACTGAACTCTACCCTGCCCCTCACCTCCAAAACCTGGTGCCTTCATCCACATTGATTCTGAACCCGTTTTATCCAAAAGTGTGGAAAAGGCCGAGCCACCCGTGCCTGAAAAAGCACCAGCTACAATGAGAAGGGAAACAACAAAAGATTAATTTAACACCGCTGACATTTGTGAGATATTTGACTATTCTGTGCTGAAAAAAGGAAAGGCTTTGTTGTACCAAAGAGAACAAAAGCCCTTTGTCAATCACCGTGTGTCTTGTGTCCCGTTTTAGTGACTTTGTGCACGTATTTTCCACAGGTTCCTACAGGAAGCCTCTTTTAGCCTTCCGCAAGGGGCGATGGTTAATTCTTGTTGTATTTGCTGTCTCCTCGAATTTGATGGAATAAGAATAGCTCAAATCAATCACCGGGAAGGATGTCAAACCATCAGAAAGGATGTCACACACAGCAGCTCGAGATGGGATGGTGGGGGAAGCAGGGAAGGTGGAATATCAGGAGTGAGGGCTGCCTGGGGAAGCGGGAGGTGCTGGGTCCCACTGCTGGGTGCCCTCTGCTTCAGCGCAGCCTCTGCCTCCAGTTCCCGGCTTCATGTCCGCTGGCAATGGGCATTTCCCTCCCTCTGAATCTCCTGCTGTGGCTGGCAGCTTAATTTTGAACCTAAAAGAGCCATTCCAGGTTCCTGTGACCTCAGTGACTCCTTGGGGTTCAGTGAGACACCACTGCAGCCCTGGCAGAGGAGCCCCAGAGTTCTGTGGGATCCCAAGGGCCTCTTGGATTTCAGGAATGTGTGAGGAATTTCTGCTTTTGCCCAGCTCTTGGCACCATGCAGGTGAGTATGGAGGGGATGGAGCAAGCTCTGCCTTGGGTGCTCCATGCTCCCAGCTAAGGGAATATGGGGGCTGTTGGAGTATTTTGGGCTGTGAGCTGGGATGGCAGCTCCAGCAGTCTCTTTCAAGCAATTGTTTTGTGAGCAGGGCCCAGAGCTTGTCCTGGGAGAAGCAGATGTCAGATAATGCCCTCATCCTCGTTACCCCAACCTCCAATTTGCTGTGTCAGCCTAAGAAAAGCTGCAATGGCTGTAATACTGCAGGGTATCCCATGTGCCTCCCTGAATCCTCCTTTACTCCTGGCCCATGTGTCTCCCATTGTAACTGATTTCCTACACCTACACACTCACCAAATGGAAATTGGTTCTTTTCTGTGGCTTCCAAATGTGTTATTTTGGTCATCTTTTGTACAGATCTGCCCTCACCCACAACAAGAGACAAGACGGTTTCATGCTGGCCAATATTCCAGTTTTTCACTTGACAGTTCATGGCTGGCTATGGAGATCTACTGCCATTGATGCCTTGGAGAGGCTGCCCAGAACAGGGGCCAGACAGGATGAAGAGAATAAAATGGGGATTTATTGCAGGGCCTTCAATAGGGACACCTCGGGCACTCAGAGCCTCTCCGGGAGAGGCCACACCCAAGCTGGACCCCGGGGCACCAGTTTGCTCCACTTTGATCAGTTTGGATCCATTCCCAGATCAGGGTTCATTCTCCAATGACAATTTCAGGGGATGATGGAATTGAGCCCAAGTCTGTCCCCCCTTTTAGAGGCTCCGTTTCCATCTTTGGGGGCCTGGGCCAACGAGGTGTCCTTGAGTGCAGCCTGGAGAGGATTTGTTGTGTCTGAGCAGGATGGGAGAACAGGAGCTCCCAGCCTGTGGGGAGTTTGAGAGTTCCACACTAAAGCAGGGCAGGAGCTGTAAAACATAAAAGCTGAATCTTAAGGCATCAACATTAGCAGGGATTTATCAAAGAAATTGATCCTTTCGTGTGAAAACACCCTGTGTCCAGTTTTGGGGCTGGAGAAAAAAGTCCTCCTGCCTTGAGTAACACCCAAGAAACAAAGGAAAACTTCTGTCTTAAAACTGTGAGAGCAATTATTCGGAATCATGGACTCATAGAATCATTTAGGTTGGAAAAGCCCTCTGAGATCACTGAGTCCAACATTCCCCCAGCACTGCCAGGTCCATCATTAAACCCTGTCCCAAGTCACATCTACAGGTCTTTAAACACCTCCAGGGATGGTGGCTCCACCACTGCCCTGGGCAGCTGTGCCAATGCCTGATCACCCTTTCAGTGAGAAATTTTCCTTGATATCCATCTAAACCTCCTCTGGCATGACATGGGGCCACCCCATCTTGTCCTGTTCCCTGGGTGCAGAGCCTGACCTGGCTGCCCCCTCCTGTCAGGGAGTTGTGCAGAGCCAGAAAGGCTCTTGTGTCTGCCTTTGTACCAGGACACACCAGAGACTGATCTCCAAAGCCACTTGGGTGGGTTTTATTCTGCCAGAAGAGATCACCCGGCCCCGCTGCGAAGGCAGCAGTGGGTGGGTGGAAGTTTGTAGGTCAGGAACACAGGAAGGACCCATCCATGTGGGAGATGCTGCTTAGGAAGCACCTCAGAAACCTCCCCATGCTCCCATTGCAGCCTGTAAATTCTGTTTATTGTATGCTGAGCCCAAAAAAACCAAATTCTTCACCTCCAGCTTCCTAAGAAACACCAAGGAAATCACTGGGCTATTCCTCTGGGGAATAACAAAGCTTGGAGCCAGCCTAGGATGACAAGGAGACCGTCGTGGATGACCTTTGAAGTTTCTTCCAAGGTCGTTCTGGAGTTTTTAAATTGGTATAATTAATTTCTTTTCTTTTTTTCCCCCCTCCATAATTACTGGGAAACGATTTGTACCGTGGCCTCCGAGACAGGGAGCACTGGGAGAGCTTGGCAACTTATTATTCAGTGTGAGAGACTTTCAAAGGAATTTTGAATGTATAATGAACTGTGAGCATGGGGAGGGATTGCTCCCCCTCTCTCGCCCTTTTTCTGAATTCCCAGCACGAGGTGGATAAAATGTGAAATATCGGGTCAAGACAAATGGGGCTGCTAAACTGTGCAGGGAATAACTGTGATCTCTCTTAATAAGGCCCCTTTTTCAAGCTGCATCTGTTTAGCAAAAATTATTCCTGCAGCAGGGCGTTCCTTCATGCAAGCTCTGGAATTTGCTGTCCTCTTAAATACCTGTTTTCTTCTTTGCATTGCCTTCTTAGGTCAACATGTGTCCTGAAGCTGAAAAGCTGGAGAACAGGCATGTAAAAAAAAAAAAAAATATAAATATGAGGGCATTTCAGGGAAGTGGTCTGAGTGGTAAGTTCTGGAGCAGGAGTGTGAGGCATGTGCTGACCTCACTCCACAGCAGAGGTGGATTTGTTTCAAAAATTAAAATTAATCTCTTTTAGCCCCCTAATGTCAAGCTCCCATCCATAGTGCAAGAGGACTATTGGCTATTGGAGGAGAAGGAAGGGAAGGTTTACAATGAACCCCTCTTAAAGCCCAGCAGCAGAAGGGAATTCACAGATCTCTGGGAAAAAGCTTTCTCTGGGATCCGAACAGCTCAGATCCCAGTGCAGTAGGATCAGGCCTCATGTGCACCTGTGTGAAGGGGAAAAATTTTGGCGATCTCAGTGCCAGCCCTAAAAAGCAACCTCTGGAGTAAGCACGGCCAGCTCAGCTCAACCCTCATTTTCCTAAGTCCAAACTTAAAACATCACAATTCACAGGATCAAAGAATTGTTTAGATTGGAAGAGCCCTCAAAGATCATCAATTCCAACCTTTAACCCAGCACAGCCACACCCACCACTGAACCACATCCCAAGTGCCAAACCTACACATTTTTTCAACATTTTTAGGGCTCCTGATTCCACCACTTCCTTGTTACAATGCGTGACCACCCTTTCAGTAAAGAAGATTTCTCCTAATATCCAACCTAGACTTCCTCTGGCACAACTTGAGGCCGTTTCCTCTCACCCTTCGTGCCGTTCTTTGTTTTTTAAAAAACACTGGAACGCAGCTAATTAGGCAAACTTCAATATTGAGGGTAAAATCAGCTTTTAAAAACCACGCCTCCAGTAAGAGGTTGAGATGATTTATGAAGTACAGGCAGCTTGGTGATTAACCATTGTTCTGTGATCTGGAAGTAAATTTTAATAAAAAAGATGTAAGACTGCAAGTAATCATGCTAATTAGGGAACGAGGAATGTACAGCTGATTTTACTGCTTGCAAAGTGAGGCTGAAAAATAGGGATCTCCCATAATAATGTATATCTGTATGCACAGACATCGACTCACCACAGTTATCCCATATATTTTAAACTTGAAGTGGTGACTGTAACTCAGAAGAGTCAAGAAGATGCTGATTTGACTTTGTAACAGAGAGAGAAAGGCAAAATAGAGGAGTGTAAAGCACAGGCTTTGGGTTTTAATGGGGAAAAGCAGCTCAGCTCAGGCTGGTGTCCCCCTGCAGCCAGTGAAGCTGTGAGAACGTGCACACCTTGCCCAGATCTGCAGTTCTGTGGTGCTTTATTTTTATATTCTGATTGATCCGTGGTTTCGTTTCAGCTGCTGCAGGAAAATCCCTGCTATTCCCTAGACTGCTCCTTTCCCTGCTTCATGGCCTCTCCCAGGCTTCATCCTCGGGTTTCATGTGCCACTAATTGAAGGAGACAGACCTCATAAATTATGGAGCTTAAAGACAGCTTTTAATTAAACTCAGTGGTCTGGCCAACGAAAACTAGAGTGCAGCGTTGTGGTGGGGGAGGTTGATGTCCTCCCTGATGAGGGGTGTCAACTCTCACTGTCACTCCAAGGTCATTCAAACCTGGCTGAGACACTTCCCTAGAATCCACAGATTTAATAATGCTGGGAGTTTAATGAGTACACAACTCGTACAGACTCTCCTGGCAATCCTAATCTCAGAGCATCTGTGGTCCCATGGAAAATGGACAGCATTCCTATTTCCCTCTGAGAAAGCATCAGGGCAAAAATCCCTTCCAAACCCAAATGGAAATCCAAAATCACTTTTTCTTCCTGCCCTGTGTTATGTCTTCCCCAAAAGAGATAAATGATCCAAGGAAAATGGTTTGAGTTATTCAAGGTAAGAATACCTGCACCCTTAGGCCACCAGCCACCAGCTTTTATTGGTGTAGAATATTAATTTTGTGCCCTACAAAAGTTTCTGATCAGGGTCACGGCCCCACGTGTGGCTGAAATGCAGAGAGAGACATCTTCCATCTCACAGGGCTGTAATCATGGCCGGCAGAGCTGATAAGGGGAAGCTGATAAGGAAAAGCTGAGAGATCTGCCAAGCCCACACAGCAAGTCAGCAGTGGAGCCCCAGATGGGTTTCATTGCTGGTCTGATGCTCTCCAGAAGGAATAAATTCCAACCAGGTTTGCATTAGTCTGGCCCAAGGAGTGAAGAAGGAGAGGAGTCCAGAAAGGAAGGTGAATCAAAGGCAGTGGGGATCTGTGCACTGCAGCATGGAAACCCAGTGGGAAGGGGAATGAAATCCTGGCCATTTGCACCCTCTGGAATTAGAGACATTTGGGGTTTGGCTGCATCAGATGGGGAATAGGTAGGAATCAGGTGAAAAAGGGTTCAAAAGCTTAATCAGAGTCACCATAAGTCCAATCAGTTCATTTTTATTTGTCCCTCCCCTCGCTATAAAGGATTCACACTGGGCTGCCCCAGGCCCATCTCTCTGGGAGCTGGTGGGACTGTGGAGCTGTGGGCAGCCAGCGTGAGGAGGGGTTTGATATCAAATCCTCTCAAATCACTCCAAACCACCTGAGATGCCTTATTTCAATTACCAATTTAAAAATAGAATTGGGTTTTGTTCCCTGATTGGTTTTTGTTCCCTGATCCACTGATTCCTGCTTGGGTTATGTTTGAATCTCACCGAGGCCCAGGGGCAGCAAGCACTTAATGAGGATTTAGATAAATGGGTGATTATTTGGCTGTGTCTCTTCTCTTCCTGAAAGGCCACAGGTTGTTCTACACTGGTTGAACTTTTTAAAATACATCACCAGGTCTGTAGGTAAAGGATTAAAAAAAAAACAACAAACAAACCAAAGCTATAACAGGTAAAAGTACTTAAACCTTGGTTGGAAGTTGCTCTACCCAAACCTTATACTCAGTCCCAAATCCTCCTGGAGATTTTTCTAAAGGTTTTTTTTTTCCAAGATCAATAGAAGAGCTACTGTGTTTCAGGAGCAAAGAATCAAGGATTTCTTTGGGAATTTGGCCTCGATTGTGACTGACTCTCACAGCTCAGGTCCCATGTCCTGGTCATCCCCGGCCCCTTTTCTGCACGTGGCCTTTAAAGGTTCTTGATTTGCTTGTTGCCACGGTCTGACTGCACCAGAGAGGACTGTGGGCAGCAGCAGCTCCGTCTGGATGTCTGTGTGAGGTGTGGGATGTGAGATTAATCATACATTCCCCAGCCTCTTCCCACTGGCAGCAGCATGTGCAAGAACAAGTGGGTATTTAGGGCCAAGGGGGCTGAGAGTTTGGTGCTGTGGAAAACCTAAAAAGGAATCACTGTCATGACGAGCAGGAGCTGTCTGTTCCTCCAGGGAGAGGCTAGGGGGGATTTCTGATGCATGAGAAAAGCAAGTCAATAAATAAGCATTTGCTGGAGAATAAAATAATTTATAGCCTCATCAGGAAAGCAACTTTCTCTAAACAGGGACGGCAGCAGGAAGGAATTGAACATCTGTGTGGTGCTTGTCTGCAGACCGAGGAGAATATACAGAAAATAATGATGTTCCTGAGAGCAGGAAGTCTGAGTATTGGGTGGCTGGGGTGTTTTAGGGGGGTGGTTGGGTTTTTTGAAGCAGCTTTCAGGCAATTTGCCCAGAGAAGGCTGCAAAGCAGAAATCTCAGGGATCTAAACCCTCGTGTGGGATCGAACTGGGCTTAATGTGTGTTTCTCTGGCAGTCAATAAAATGGGAGGGAGAGACACAGAGGAATTTCATTGTTGGGAAAAAAACCCCCACAGATCTGAAGAGCCAGGAGTGCCATTGTAGGTAACTGAGGGCAGATAAGGAGACAATCGATTTTAAGGGAATGTTTCAGGTTCTGTGGTTAAAGGCTTTTACCCTGCACAAAGAGAAGCATTTTTGTGGGTGACAGAGCCCAGTAACCTACACAGAGAACAATCCCAGCACCCTGCTGGGCTCCCAGAGGAGCCTCAACCCCACATACCAGGGGTGACACCATCCCCTCGGCTGTGGGAGACAAGAGGCCCCTTAGGGGATGTTACAGGGAGGAATTAGAGGGGAAAGGGAGTATTTTGACTGGTTTGGGGAGGAACAGTGGGATAAAGGGGCAGGTCAGGGAGATAAAAGGCTTGGAAGCCAGGTTTTGGGATGGACAAAAGCCTGGCCTGGGTGTGGGAGAGACACAAAACTGCTCAGTTGGCTGCTGGGGGGACAAAGCCAGGGAGACCCCGAGGTCTGGGGGTCTCCTGAGAGACCTCTTTGCTTCCTCACGTGTCTGTGCACAAGGCAAGCGGAGAGCAGAGGATCCCAGATCAGCTGCTGGGTGGGCAGGGTCCAAGGCCAGCTCCTGGAGGGATCCGGATTTTATTTATTGCTGCAGGAATCATCTTGCTCTTGGAATTCTTTTCCACCCATCAGTGATTGCTCTTTTCTTGCTTCGCTTTTCCACTGTCACATTCTCCAGTTGCCATCACCCAACGTTCTCCTTTTTGGACAAAAACCAGTTTTCAGCTCCCTGGAACCATCCCAACAACGCTGCCTCGTCTCCAGCTGCTGCTCCCACCCTGCAGGGAGAGTCCACTCAGAAATGTCACATGGGTGACCCAGGGATCACTGGATTATTTCCTGATCCTCCAAAACCTGTTTGCCACAGGTTGTTTGATCCAGACGAAGTTCTAAACAGTAACTTGACGTAACTCCCCACCATCTGAGATAAAATTACTGTTTCTGAACTCTGAAAATCCATCTGCAATTCTTAAGGTCTTTTTGAGATCTGGAGGTGGGCACGGTTCAGGAAGGAATTATACAGGCAGATATTTATTTATCTGGCTGTCTCTGCCTAATTTCAGTCCTGAAAACCAATGCTCTTTCTTTTAAATGAAAAATTTCATATCACTATGGTTTGCTTTCTTTTCCCCTATTTTTTTTTTATGTAGTAAAACCATTTATTATTTCACACCGCATCACTGAGCTTTCCTGTCATACTTTTCATGTTTTTATCATAAAAGAAGCTTAACTGACTGGTGGGTAAGTCCAAATTCCACACAATGAGGCAGGATCCATTTCTTTATTCCACCAGTGTGGGCAGACTATTTGATGTATTATTTCAGGTGATTTTTTCTGATGAAACAAAGCTTTTAAGCACTTCTTTAAGTGCCTTAATATATTTGATTTAGGACTGTTATGTCTTTTATATGGGAAATGCTGTCTGGAGATTGGGACGGCAACCTGAGAGTCAAAAACACTGAATGGGAATTCTGAGGTTATGGGCAACTCCTGGTAGGTGAATTTTGTCTTCTTTTTTTGATTCCTGCTATGGAAAGAGGGAAGGAAATGAGGATGAGTTCCAAGGGGAGCCATGGCTGGTTGGACAGCCCTCTGGGATCATGGTCTGTGTTTTAGTGGAGCGTTTGGAGACTTTTGGAGAAGAAAATGTAAGAGAAGCTCAATAACTTCAGGGGCGTGAACAGTTCCAGTTCTGAGACCAAGGCCTGTGCACACCCGAGTGCCCAGAGTTTCTGCTGCCTGGGTCACACAAGGCACGGATAAATTCCTGCCTTGGAAATCAGGAGTGTCAGGCATGGGAGGAAAGGGAGCAGCTGGAAATGGGACATGAAAATCTCCATCCTCAGAGACACTCAAAACTCAGCTGGGAAATGCTCTGGGCAGTGTCCCCGACCTTTGAACCCAACCCGCTTTCAGTGGGAGGTGGCACTGGACACATCAGAGGTTCATTTCCAATCTGAATTATTCTAAACCATTATGAGTCCCTGGTCAATTCATAGTCTGTATTTTATTATGTTTTATGCCATTTCTGATCTTTTTTTGAAATCTCATCATGAAATTTAGGAATTTTTATAACTTTATTAATCCATCAAACTGGAGTACACACAATACTGGTCTGTGTATGTGATGGATAATTCCATCCCAGCCTGACCCATTCCATTTGGAAATGGGGGAGATGTTTCCTTTAATTTATTTTATCTTCTCCTCCTCGTTTCCTATTCTTCCTTTGTGAAGTACTATTTCTGAAGCCATTTAATTCATTGATTTAATGCACAAGGAAGTGTCAGTCACTGAGGAACATCCTGTCACTTCACACAGCTTTTCCCAGGTTTCTCAATGGAGATGTGGATGGGAGCTTTAAAATTATCCCTATAACTAGAACTCGGCCAAGAAAGCCCTGTATATATATGGGAACATAAATAAACACAAACTAAAACTAGAAAAACATTTCATTCCCCAAAAAATGCTACCACGGGAGATTTCCACAGTGTTAAAGCACCTTTTATTCTCTGTTTTCATCTGGAAAAAAGGCAAGATTTTGGCAAATCAATTTAGCATCTTGAGATGTTCCACATTTTTTCTAATGGTGTGTTTTGACAGAACACTCATTAATTAAAAAAATACCTGTTCTGCTGCTGGTGCCTTTCTGAGCGTGACGGGCCCAGCTGTCTTCCAGCAACAAATTGAGCAGCTGAAGCTGTTCCTGTGCCACAAACCTTGGTGATCCAGCACCAGGAGCAGATGGAGCTGGTCCTGCCCTCAGGGAGGTGTAACCCAGGGCTGCTGCTCAGGATCCCCAGCTCCAAGCACAGCCTGAGCTGTTGGATTCTGTCAAACTGGGCTGCAAGGGTCTGCGGGGAAGGAGACCCCTCTGCAGGGCTGGTTGCTGCTCTCTTCCCTTTATAAATATCTGCTCCTGCCTGAGGAGAAACACAAAAGCACTAAAAATCAGAGAGGGCCAGGGGTCCATGTGATGTGGTGATGGAGGAAAACTTCAGAAGTTCAAGAGACTCAGATGCTCCCGAGTGCGGGAGCAGAAGAAAATCTCTCATTATTTAGGAATATTTCCTGACTTTTCCATGCCTATTTTGCATGTCTTGGGTCAGAACTCTCAGCACATGCTGGCCCTCTCCAAAATCCACCCAGTGCTCCTGAGAAAGGCTCCAGTGCCTCCCCAGAGCCCTCCAGCCCTCCTGAAGCAGGAACAGCAAGGAGGGAAGGAATGCCGGGCTCCAGGAAGCAAATCTCCACTCTTTATCCTCGGGTTTTGTTTGTAAGGCTGTGGGAGAATCTGCTGTGGATTTAAAGGTTTGAGGGAATTTCGTTTAAAGACTCCAGAGAGGTATTTCAGGGCTTGGGCCAGGGAATATTTAAGCAAACTTGTAATTGGGGAGCTCTGGGCTGGACTCCCAGCTCGTGACAGGGATAGGGATGGAGATTGTGTGTGTTGGTGATGCTTTTCTACACTTTTTTACAGAGGAGGGTTAAAATGGACCAGGTTTCCTGCCTCTTTATTTACCTGCTCGAAGAAAACATCCATGAAGCCTCTGAAGCCCTGTCAAGATGCAGATGCAAAAAAAACAACAACAGGTTTGTATTTTTCCTTCTTTCCTACTGTTCCTTTAATTAGTATTAGCGTGGTTTTCAGTCACAAGCAAAAATCTGAGATTGCAAAGGGTTGTTCTTCTTCCACTGAACTTCAGTGCTAGGTGCATTTTGCAGATGGTCTCATCAGGCAGTAAAACCAAGAAAAAAAGATTCTGCCATCCTAATTTTCCCAGGCAGTGCTTCAAAGGGGTGCTCAAGAGAGCTCTGCCCATCACCATCAAACTGCACACGAGACTGGAGGTGTTCAACACTCAGAACCCTCCTGTTCTCGGTTGGGCAGAAAAGACTTTTGCCCAGAGATCTGTCTGTGCTCAGAGAGGAAATTTCCCACCCAGCAGCATTTGTGTGCCACAGACACCGGGAGTTCCCAGCTGGCTCTCCTGTCTGCCGCAGCCTCTGCTCATCGCTCAGCTCCGGAGAACATTTGGTGCCTCTTGGTTATTCCTGGAGTATCTGCTGAGGGCAGCTGCTTCCTCCCTAGCCCTCAGCAGATTAGTTATCAGGGTGCCCTGATTTTGGGGATTAAGGGGATCTGAAATACCCTGGTGTGCACCAAAGGTGACTGCCCAGACGGCTCCAGCAAGGTGTGGGAATCAGGAGAGCAGCAGTGCAGCGTGTCAGGGAATGGGANGTGCATCAAAGGTGACTGCCCAGCCGGCTTCAGCAAGGTGTGGGAATCAGGAGAGCAGCAGTGCAGCGTGTCAGGAAGGTGTGGGAATCAGGAGAGCAGCAGTGCAGCGTGTCAGGGAATGGGACTTGCAAAGCTCTTCACTGAGACACTGCCTGGTGTGGAATTACAGAATGCAGGTGACAGAGGAAAGCCACAGTGACCTCCTGTCTTTGGTCCAGAAAAACCCATGAAACACATCCTGGGTCACCAGGGCAGTGGTAGGGTGTCTCCTCTAAAAGGCAGAATTTCAGCCCCTTCCCCAGCCAAGGTTTGAAAGAAATCTTCTTGGAGGAAAGTGAAAAAAACTTTATTGTTGTTTATTCAACAAGCAAGGTACACACAGGCACAAGGAAAAAAAATGAATAATTTTAGATAATAAACCTTCTCTACTGTGGAGAATGATGGGGGATTTTTGAGTCCCTTCTTTCTCTGGTTCAGCTCCTCCTGAAGGTTCAGCCTGGCTGGCGGACGACTCCTGGCGAGTGTCCCGTCACTGTCTCCCCTGGAGATGGGCTGATTTTCCAGATGGGGAAAAAACCAAGCCAAACAGTCCAAGAAGAAGGTGGGGAAAAAAGAGCAAAAAGCCACAGTCCCAACAAGGGGAAAAAAGAAAAGTGAGCTCGTGCTCTTATCTCAAATGATAAAAACCAAACCATTCCAGACTTTCCTGGCTACCCCTCCCTGCCACTTTCCAGCTTAAAGGACCCATTCCTGGGCATAAGCAGCCGATAGGGAAATACAGAACATAAAATCACCCCAGGACATTTCCCCACCTATGGGTTTGAGAAAATACACAGATTATTTGTAAGCGGGGAAGTTGTCATTCATGGCTTGGCGGAGCCCACTTTGCACAGAAATATCATTGGGGAAATCTGCAGCTGAAAGAAGTTTGTGGGAGGGGGGAAATTTAATCGTTTCTGGGTAGAAAATCTGATTTTTCAGGAAAGTTTCCATGAGATCATATTGGTATAACAGGGTAAAAAAAACCTGACTGCAGAAAACTCCATTATCAAATGTGCATGTAGCTTTTTTTTTTTTTTTTTTTTGGTGGAAATTTCAGTCAGGGTAATTACAGAGTAACCTGTTCTATCAGCAGAGGGCATTTTGTGAATCTAATGGCATCTCACCTCCTTGTTGCTGGCAGGTGTCCCTGTCTTAAAAAGAAATTAAGCGATAAGAAGCAGAGAGGGACATCAATCCTGCAAAGCAGAGCCGCAGGGACTCCAGCGAGGTGGATGTGATCAGCACAGGAAATCCCATTATCTCTGCACCCATTAGGCTTCGTTTTAAAAGAGTGAATCTGGAGAGGAGGATGCACAAGATTCCCTCAGGAGACTGAAAAATATTGTGGGAGTGAGCCCAGGCCGTGCAGACAGAGATGATTTTTTGTTGATGGGATGCAGAGCACGCATGGTGCAGCTCCAAGGAAATTGAAGTTGTGGTTGGGATATTCCTGCAAGGACAGAACAGGATGTGGATATTGAGTTAAAGCAGCTCTCGCAAGCTCAGGTGGCTTTTGGTAAAGGTTACTTAAAATTGCAAGAGTAAGGAGAGAATAGCACTGCCACATTTTTCTAAAAGGTTTGGCATTTAAATTAATTAACAGCTTTCTTCTCAAAACCTTAAATTCGGAACTGGACCTGGTCTCTTGCTGAATTCCAGCTCCTGTACAGCAAGTCCATCCTCACAGTGTAAAGTTTCTTATACAACAGGGCTTCGTCCAGCTGAATGACAAGTTAATCATTTTTAATTGTTTATAAATATCGATTTCCATCTTTGGCTCAGCATCCAAGGCTCAGTACACCTGATTCAATCTAATGTTTGTGGTTTGTTTCTTTCAAGCTGGAGGCACACAGAGGCTCCTTCCAGGCAGGGAGGAGAGAATTAAAGCAGCAGAAGTTCATGACATTTTATAAACCCATCTTCAGACTCTACAACCATTGCAAAGTTCACTGAACCTCTTCTCCCCATTTGTTGCTTCTTTTAATTTGCAGACTACACATGGCAATAAAAACGGCGTTCAGCACCTCAGGATTCATACAAGAAACTCCTGGGAAACCTCTCAAACATCATTTCCTGAGAGCCTGGAGGTCAGGAGAGAATCCTCACCAGATCCCTCCCTGCCTCCTGTCCAACAAACATCTCCTGTGACAGAGCCCAGCTCACAGCCCACAGAGCCGCTGCTTTTATCTCCAGTGCTCATTAACACCTCTCCTCAGCTATGATTTATCAGGGAGGGATGTTGTTGTTTGTTGGAGCAAGGCCAAATATGTTTTTCTGTTGGTGTGTGATTTGGGGCAAGGAATAACAGCTGCAAAAGTGAACTGAATTAAAGAACTGTTCCTAATAGTTGTAACTATAATTCTTGTTTATAGATACTATTTTTAGCTATGTACTGCTGTTAGATACATATTATTAAGAGATATTTAAAGATAGAGACTCGACAGGGTAGAGGCCTTGTCAAGCCTCT
>VYZT01006105.1:30872-56438 GCA_013400735.1 Pomatostomus ruficeps | reverse complement strand
ACTGTAATCTGGAATACGCATCCCCCAAAAACCCACAGCATCTATGAAAGTTTGTGTTTCCTTCTTGCNGGACATAGCTGCTATTTTGTTGACCATGTCCATTTGGAATCTGATGATGTCCATCTTGCCATTTTGCTCCTAAAAACTGAATTTCCTGGGCAGGTCCCTTGACCTTACTTTGCTTTATTGCAAAACTAGCCTACAGGAGGACTTGGATTATCTTCTCCTCTTTCTAGAAAACTTCCTCTGTTGTGTTGCTCCATATGATGACATCATCAATATATTGTAAGTGTTATGGAGCCTCTGCCTTTTCCAGTGCAATCTGGATCACTCCGTGGCAAATAGTGGGGCTGTAGTTCCAGCCCTGGGGCACTTGGTTCCAGGTATACTGGATGCTCCTTCAGGTGAACGTGAACTATGGCCTGCACTCTGCTGCCAAAGGAATGGAGAAAAACACATTAGCAATGACATTTTGCTGCCTTGGAATCCAGTTCATTCTGAAGTTCCAGCACGCCTGGCACAGGAGCACTCAGCAATGGTGTGACTTAGTTCAGGCCACAATAGTCCACTATCAGTCTCATTCTTCATTGTACTTATTCACTGGACATATAGGACTATTAAAGGGTGAATGAGTATTCCTGACCATTCCCTGGCTCTCCAGTTCATGAATCATCTCATGGCTGGGTGTCATGGACACCCAGCTGATGCAATATTTCTGACAATGTACTTGTTTTGGTAGCAATGGGGACCTGGTGTTATTCAGCCCTCAAGAATCTCACAGCAGAAGGGTCCTCAGAGAGAACAAGCAAGGTATCCAGCTGTTTAACTTCCTCTGTCTCCACAGCATCTATCCCAACAATACCTTTTTGTGTCCTTGAAATACCCTTTCCTGAGGTAATTTACACCAGGGGTACATGGGTTCTCCAGGCCTGTCACAATGGGATGGTTTTGCCAGTCTTTCCCAGTAAAGCTCACTTCCGCTTCCAGGACAGTCAGTTGTTAGGATTCACGTGTTACCAGCTGCTACCTTCCAGTGGAGTGAGCATGGCAGAGGGAGCAGCAGAGTGGTGCCAATTCTAAGTCAGAGGGAGGGTTTGAGTAATGCTGGTTTCAAGCAGAGGGAGGGGTTGGGTGTCATGGCTGTGGTCAGGTCGGGCTCTGTGATGAATTACTATCTCTCCTTTGTACACTTTCATTATTGATATTGTAGCTGTTACCACTGCTCATTTTCTTATGCAACAGTGACAGCAGGAAAAAGACCTTAATATTTTTTAAGATAAATTCACAGAGAACATCTTCCTAGTAGCAGTGTTCAAGTATGACAGCTGAGTTTCTTGCATGCCATTCTGTTGGGCTAAAAGAACACCTTTCACTCCTGGACTCAAAACCACTTTGCAAATACCACTGTGTTCATATAGTTAAGGTTCACAATATGCACTGCATATTTGTTAAAGGGAAGAGAACAAAGGAATCTGTTGGGTGGAGCCTAAAGGAGTCATGAAGGCAGAGATGTGTGGAGAATGAGAGGGGTTGATAGATACAGAGGTGTTTGAATGTCTGATCAAAGAGAAATATTCTTTTTCTGAACTCTTTTGCCACTTCAATACCACTTCACCTTTGAGATGAAGAAAGATGAGGTAGAAAAAAATTACTGTTAATATCATACACACTAGATAAAGAGAATATCCTCTCAAATTCATTGGGTGAGGAAGAGTATAATATTATTAGGAGTCAGAGCACAGCCTTTCTATTCCACCATTATATGCTTGGCAGCAAAAACATCAGGCCAAAAACTGGTGAATGTTCAAGATGAAGAAGAATATAGAAGAGAGGGAAGAGACGAACAAGGCACAGATGGGGAAGGGGCATGCAACTGCCTGGCCCAGCAGTAGGGGAAAGCAGAAGATAACACTGCAAAAAGCCTGACACAAATTTGTTTTGTCAGATGTGCCTCTGTAGTAGGAATCAAAGGAATTCAAGTGCTTCGTCTTTCTTTTTCTTGATGCACTAAGCCTCTCTCCCTTTTTGCACACTATTTTCTAGGGGCACCCCAAAGGTGAACCCTTTGTTTCAGTGGACCTCCACAGACCCCAGGATCCTACTGCCCATAAACTGCTTTATTAATCCAGCACATACTGCTGGCTTGAGTACATGTACATTAGTCTTGCTGAAAACCTTTATTTTAAAGAAAGAAAAAAGGAAAATAACAACAAATTAATCAAACCTCAGTGATTATATTCCAGCTGCTGAGCTCCTAGTAAAACTCCCAGCACATGTGTTTGCATTTTCCCATTTATTTCAGGATTTACGGTGAAGAGGGGACATAACCTGAGTGAATGTGGATGAAACTCCATTTTTTTCTAATGAGTTACATATGTTTACATGTATGCTTTCACTGCCCTATGCCATGATGTGATTAGGATGACGGGAAGTAAATAGGTATATAGATATATCTCTGGCTGGTAGCAAGGAGATTTCTCTCTTCACAGTACTGTTTAATACTGTGAAATATTACAAGGAAGGGAAATACAATGCACACATGTCTGACCTGTACCCAGTGCTGCTCTTTATTAGTAATCAGATCATTGACTTAAATTACTTTGAGGCTCTTCTCGCTAATGACAAAAGTAGTACAGATGCACACTGACATGAATTGGTCCCAAGGTGTTTCCTGAACTTAGTGAACTTGTCCAAACAAAGAGCAGCAGAAGGTATTCAACCTGTATTCCCAGCTCATCTGTTTTCAGCTGATGTCTGAGAGACTTGGGAACATTTTCCTCGGTTCTGTCTCTAAGAACCAGGAATAAAGAGAATAGAAAAGAATCTTTTACTCAGCATTTAGCAGCAGTTCCTAGAGTAGCAAGCGGTAAGATATATTCTCTTTTGAACAGATTTCCAATAAATCTGGAAAGGCACAGGGGGTAGAAGAGATCAATGAACCATGCTGAGTTACAGAATGACCTTACAGCCCACAGGAAGAAGATCTCATTGGTGTTTATTTTTAGATGACAACTGTGTTGGACTGACTTTTCTTTCTTGGCAAATGCACTAAGAACAGAAGTGGTATAAATAACACCTATGGTGATTTTGAATATAGCAGAAAGGAATGCAGTGAGGCCTCCAGCCTCCCGTTAATATATACATTGAACCCCAGTTAACATCATTGCAAATTTTAACCATGTGCAGTGCTTAAAGAATCAATCCTATGTCAACTAAATTGTATCACTGGCTATTTTGCATTAGGTTAGTAGCAAAAGTTCACCTCATGAACAAGCTCATGTCTCAAGGTTTTTGGAGAGAGCTGCAAAAATAAAACATCAGGTGCAGCAGCAGTTGGCAGTGACACAGGTTTTCACTGAACCTTTAGAAAGACAATAGAAAGCAGGGGTAGTTTCAGAATAAATTGTTAAATAAATGGAAAGGAATAAAAGAACAGATGCAGTGTAAATTCTGCAGCCACACTTTAAGAGTATTTGGTTCCCTATTTATTTAGGCAATTCATTTTTGATGAAAAATTAAGAATGACAATATTTACACTCTTGGAGCACAGACTGTTTTGTTTGTGTGAGTACTGTGAAAAGTCGACCTTAATTTTGACTAAACAAGGAGCAACATCTTGACAGTATATGTTCCATGATGTCTGGTTTTATTAATTTCTTTTATTTTTTTTGAACCCTCAGCTCTAGGAGTTTCTTTTTTGTTGTTATTATTACTTGGAATCTTAGTTTTCATTAAGTAGTAATGAAGTACTAAGTGCTTATGCTTGCAGATTTCATGTTGAAAATGTGTCCTGATCTCACCTCTTCATTTCAGAGAAAAAAAAAGAGGTGTCGAAATCTATATCTTACACTTTTATTTATTCTTTATGATTATTGTTTATAATTTAGCTATAGCTATAATGTTTTTATTGTTATTTAGATAGATGATAGCTAGGAATTATTAATGCTTTCAGTAATAGTACTGTATTTTTCCCTGTTTATCATATTCCCTTATAACAGGCACCATAAAAGCAGTGTCTTGGCTGTATGTTGAGTGTGGATGTGATGGAGATGAAGAAAGGGGGAATAGCTGCCTAGATGAATACAGATATCTGAGCACAGACTAAGCATGGACATGAACACTGCCCTCCTTAAGGACAGCGAGGAGGGCTCAGGCACGGCAGTAACAGCTGCTGTCAACATGGCTGCTGACCTGGAACGCTGCTTCTTGAGAGGGGGAAAGGCTTCAGCTCTGTACTTTTGCTATGGTATATTTGATTTTAGGCACTAGTTTTCAAAGACTAACATATTTGACCCCCAATGCATTTCCAAACCTTTCTTGGTTGAAGTGAGCATCCATGGAAGCCCTGGAGGCACTACTTTGCAGATTATTTTTTTTTTCATGTTTCCCGTTTTGGTGACTTATTCCACAAGGCAACAATTAACTTTGAAAAGAGATAACAGCAATTTCCTCCCCACATTTCGAAAATTAGTCCAAGAAACAGAAGAGGAGAGGAATAGTCCTTAAAGTGCTAAATAATTCTTTAAGTCTTTGAGAAAAAGATATAGGTAGTGAGAAAGGAAAACCATGTCTTTTTCTCTCTCTATATATATATATATTTGCTAAAATACTAGTAACATATGAGAGTCATTTTGTGAAGACATAAAATTATGATCCAATTAAAACCAGATGACAGGAAAAAAGTCACTTTGAGTCTAGACTTAGGCTTAATGATTCAAATTCATATAAACTCAAAATCAAATATGCTGACATAGGGCATTTTCCCACCAATTCAAGAGTAAACAATCTGTTTGTGCTTGAAAGGAGAGCTCAATGTCTTATATTTTGCATATTTTTCTGCTTTTTATTAAAATACAGAATGAGAAATAATGGAAAAATCTTCTAAAGACAAAGGGTGTGAAAAACTTCAGCATGTGTTGTCTGTAAAGGACAGTATAAAATCTCATATTAAATTGTTACATAATTTAATTATAAAGTAAAAAAGACAAAATATTCTGTTTATGGCTCTTGGTACATGCTGAATGGGATTTAAAATTAATTTATTTTATAACATCATCCATACTCTTATAAGAATATAATGTGTTAAGTTTTGTAGGATCTTAACAAATATTTATACAAAAATTCAAATGCTATAAGCCCTGCTTTGTTCAGTGGAAATTTTCAGCAAGTTTCATTTTGAAAAACTATTCAGATAAAAAAGAGGAAGTCCCACTACAAGCTGTAGAATTCTATTCAAAAATTTCATGGATATGAACAGGAAAGACACATCAGTCTGTGTGTAAGTGTTATATAAGATGAAATAGGTTTTGTGCTTTATTTCTGAAGCCAACAGACATAGTGTTGTTTGTGTCCATACAAACTCCCCTCCAGCCAAAATATGTTGATGTCCAACCAGCCTATTTGGGACAGCTTCTAACACATTACCCTTTAAAGCATTCTATCATGGTAATTTAGTAGTTTTGCTAGTTCTCCTAACTAAAAATATAAGAAACCAGGCTAACAGGTTAGCAATATGAATGATTACATATCAGTGTCCTCTTTTTTTGTAATTTTCTGAAGATGTAACAGTAAATATTAGGAAAATAATACAAATTATTTAGTAGGTAGAAGCACAGCTACAGGGATCCACTATATTCAGAAGGTGATGATTTTAATACTTTATGTTGACTGGCAGCTTATAAAAATTCCACTAAGTGAGAGCACAGCAAATATAACTACAAGTCAGCAATACAGCAACCAAACCCAGCCAATGACTACAGGCAATTATAGCAACAGAATGATGAGAGATAGTCATAAATTACCTGGCAGTGTACGGACATCTGTATGGATGGATGTACATGTGTGTCTGTCTGTCTATCTATCTATCTATCTATCTATCTATCTATCTATCTATCTATCTAATCTATCTATCTATCTATCTATCTATCTATCTATCTATCTATCTATCTTTGTAGCAATCCCAAAAGATAACTAATGAAATTATATAAAAGGCAGTGGATATTTATGATCAACTCCCTAGCACACAATCATCAGCAGCATCACTTTCTGTTTATGAGGTACTCTTCTGCCCAGATCTCTAAGTTCCCATATTTTACAGAGGTCTGCAAGTTGCCTGCCATTGGCATTTAGGAGTCAAACTCAAAGCATGGGGAGATCCAAGCATATCCTGGCCAGTATTTCAAACTAATTTGGAGAAAATACTCACCTTTCTCAGCCCCTGGCATCTGCAATGCTGATTCTCTTCTGCTGAACCCATATTGATGAATTTCTGAGTTTCTTTTATCTCCTTATAGTGCTGTGACCCACTGGCCACATACATTCTCAGCTGTCCAGACTGTCCTTCTGCTGTTTTGCTGAATCCATTCCAGTCCAAATACAAGAGACTGAGGAGCCAGTTCTTTGAAATGGGCTGAGAGACAGCTCCTCTTTTCTTTAGTTTACAGCTGTCTTAACCACAAAGTTATTGCATTATTTTTGCTATGTTCTATTCATTATGCTGGCTCAGCAGCTTGTTAGTTCAGCAATTCTGTTATAGTCTACAGATATTTTAAGGCCCACCAGTTATGCTTACTCAGCGACTGTGTTAGCCTCTGTCCTATCTCAAGCAATGTCAGATGCAGTTTTGCAGGGTTTAGCAAGAATTTTACCATTCAGCACTTCAACCCCATGCACACAGAGAGATAAGTGATATATTTTGCCCCATCTTTGCTCAGCAGTTGCCTCCCCAGCAAAAATCAAGATGTGCTAAAGTTTACTGGCCTGTATTATTGTAATGCTTGCAGATGCCTTCCTCTGTCAAGAAAATCATGATCCCTTTCAGCATTTTGGATTTCCTCTTACAGCTACCCAGCCTTACCATTTTGCTCTCAGGTCTGTTTGTTGAAAACAATTCTTAATCAACACCTTTCTGGGTCACCAGAACTCCTTGTCAGCAAACATCTTTCAGGTGAGACTGTGGGAAAGTCAGTATGGTCTTTTCCCTGTCCTTGCAGGAGGTTAGCCTTTGCTGCTCTCAGGCACGTTATCCATTTGATAACCTTATTTCAAAGCTGTGTACATGTACATTTGCCACTTCTGAGGTAGATGAGAACTATTGATTTCCACATTGAGAAATATTTGTCACTCCAAGTGAAGATAATGGGAAGGTACATTACTGACCAGTCATCACAGTGTTACCCAGGGCTCCATGCAATGACCAAATATGTCACCGTATGGCCAGCACCCAGGAAATCCTTCCCTCTCCTGAAGGATTTATTTACTGTTTGATCAAAGGCCGGAGCAGGGCAAAGAGCAGATGGTGGCTTCGGTGGCTGCAGAGTGACAGCACCAGGATTAGCCCCAGTGTGAACCAGCAGAGTGACAAGCCAAGAGAAGGATGATTTGGTTGACAAAAAGCATTTCCACAGGTGACCTACTGTAAAAATAGCATATGGTTAAGGAGATTTCAGGCTGCTGTGTGGATTTAACATGGTCTATGCTCCTTGGCACCAAATGTAGAACAAAAGAATTACTGAAAAAGCAGCACTGAGAAAAAGAATATTCTGTGTGTGTTTCCAAGGAACCAACAAATAAAATTAAAATAAGAAATGTAAATAACTGAAGAGATTCCTAACCCTGGGAAGTTGTGATTGACTCACATAATTTAAACTCTATACAAGTGCCTGAGAAATTTCAAATATTGAAAATGTCTTCATATAGTAATAAATAAGGTATCATATTTATTCTACACTAGAGGAATAATGTGATACCTGATACAGTTAAAATGCCCCCCACACACCTATATTTGAACACCAGATGTAAATTTTTTGTGTACCTTAAGCTGCTTCTCAGGTCTGCATGTGCATATGGAAGTCATAATTTTGTGTTTTAATTAAATATAGAATGTTCACCCACTCTGCACATTAAATGTTAATGACAAGAGCATGACATAAGTGTATATTTATTTTTTTAATAAATGCAGCTCATGGATATGAAGGCTGTGTTGACATCATAGACTATTTTCCTCCCAAGTTTTATTAGTGTTTTTCCAATCTGTTTCATATTTCTCTAAAAGGAGGCCACTGCCACTCCCAGGCACACTTTCTGCTGGTGGTTACAATCAAGGGCATAGCTGCCAGAAGACTTTAGTAAGCAAAGAGGAGAATATTTTCCTTGCAAAACTTAATTGTTGTTGAAGTTAATTAAATTAAAATGAAAGTCCTGGATATCCTTATGCTGTACAGGAGTTTCTACTGAGATGGGTTTGCTTTTGGTCTGTTTTTTTCTTACACACCAACTCTGTGATATACAGTCTTCTTCACACATTTAAATCAGTTGGTTACTCAATGTCACTGAGAATTATGTAGCCTTTATAATGACATTTAGAGCTTAAGCATTCCTCTAATTTATCCATTTGCCATCAAGGAAAGATTTTTCAGGTAGAGAAGTAATTTAAGCTCAATATATTTTAAAATATTTTTATTTAAATGTAAGAACATTTCAAACCACTTTTTTTTTTTTTCTGGGAAAATGGTGAATTGAGCAGTATTCAAATGTTTAATGAATTTATCATATTGCCCTACAGCTGGTTTAAAAAATAAATGAAAAATCCCAACCAGCATACTTTTTTGAATAAGTTGTAGTGGTAAAAAAAAGAATTTTAGAGTTTTTAAAAGGGTAACAATCAGAAAATAGAACAAAAGCAAGGCAAATCTATGGTTGTCTGGTGAGTTTGTTCTGTCTTTATGAGAACAGAGGCTTAAAGCATAACTGTAGTTTCAAGAGGAAAACATCAGTGGAAAGACATCATGGTTAAGCATGTTTGAGAAAAGAAAAAAAGAGACAGTAGAGGAAGATGAGGGTCACTGGAGGAGAGAGGGGTGTAAATGAAGGATCAGAAGGATGAACACAAATTTTCTGAGCAACAGAGCCAAATGCAGGCTACAGACTGAATTGCAGAAAAGTGGAAGTGAGAAAATAAGCAGTCTCAATATTAGTATTAACAGGAACCACAGACCACAAGTCTACTGGAAACAATTACTATTATTGAGAAAAATAACAAATATTCTATTCCTGTCTATCTTCTCACAAGGATGCCATTTGGTGTAAGATATAGCTTTACTCTGTGGATATATACATATGCTTTGGGAGTTTTAAATGTCTAAATCAGTCTGAGTAGAGTTGTGAGCTAATCAGTAGTTGTTAGCAACAGTTAGGACAAAATTTGTCTGTGGGCTGACTTCATTGTCTTTCTTAGCATTATGCCAGAGCTAATACTTGGTCCCTGATGCACAATGACCTAGATAAAATTTGAAAGGACAGCCTTGAAATGAAGGGCTCTCTCTTTTTTCTTTTTTTTCCTGGAGTGAATTATCATGCCCCTTTTAAAATATTGGTTTTTAATTTAAATGCATTAAGCATTCAATCTAAACTTTTCTCACCTCTGTTCCTTGTCCCATTCTGCTCCATTCTATTCTCAATAAGCACTTCTGTTTTCAAGTGTTTTTAAAAGCAAAAGACATGCCAGAAAATTGATGCAAAGCTACACTCTTTTACTAATTCTTATCCTGTACCTCTTGCCCCAGAATACCTACAGTTGAAGAGTTATTATTTTATGAAACAGCTTATTGCTCTGATTACAGTCTAATTAATTACTAACACCGACAAATAAAATGCATTAAGGCTGCCAAAAATGGCAACCTTCATCAAGGCACTATGGAGAAAAGTATTAAGAAAAGTTACGTGGGTTGTCTTAGTGGATTTGTAAATTTTAAAAATTCAACCACTGATGTTCAATATTCTGCTGAAAATTTTAGTATTCACAAAGAAAATAATTGGTGCTACTAGTTCCATTCTCTTTTTTAAGAAAATCCTCATTATAAAAAAGCAATATTTTTCCAATAAATTTCCTTATTTTTAATAAAGCTGAAAATATTACTCCCCTACGTTCTGCTTGTACAGCTGAAGCAAAGAATTTAAGTAACTCTCTCTGACTTAATGTGCCAGTGTCATGCAGTATTCTTCGTGAGACACTGAGCAAAGTAGTGCAGCAGATGTCTGTACTAGTCGTGCACAGTCACTTCCAAAACTTCCATAGAGCCAAGAGGAAGAAAAAAGAAGAGAACTACTGAAAGATAAAATGCTTAAAATTTAAAGTTTGCTTCAGGTTTTGACTCTGTTGATGTCTTAGTATCTTAAAGTCCAAGTCCAAAGTATATATGGATAAGTGCAACAATCTGGAAAATGGTTTATTATTCTTAGCTTAATTTTAATTTAGTGCTTTATAGCTTTTTGAGGAAAATCACTTGTATTTTCATATAACAAAAAATCTTTTAAAATTGTACCAGATCACATAAGCCCAGAGACATGCATAGCAAAGAATGCTTTGTGTTGTCAGTTTGTGCTCAGGCTGGATCTATAACCATCTGGAATATCTCTTCTCAGTACTCCTTCATACTATGTTTTCTAAGGAATATGAAGACCACAGTGCATCTATTGAGGTTTTGGCTTTTTTTTTTTTTTTTCTTTTCTCCTTATCTTTAATTGAAATCTTTTTTATTATCAGTATTCATTATAAAGTCACTTCAGGAAAGAATTTTTCCTCCCTCCCCTATAAATACCTATTAATAGAGTAGTTAGTGTATTTGTAGATGACAAAACAAAATGAAGCATAGATTCCTCATAGGGAATTCTGCAGGGAGAGCCTTATTGCATGAATGTGAATGAATAGGAAAAAAGATCTTAATTTCCAAAGAGGATGAATAATTTCCAGATGTTCCTATGCAAAGAAAAGTCACCATTTTAACACTAAATCATAAAAATACAAAGGTGAAAAACAATTCAAGAGAAACTATCCTTTATAAAAATACATTGCCTGTCAGTATTTGTAAAACTGGATGCACCTTCTCAAAAAATAAGCAGTCTGTCATACACAAATCCTATAGGATTTAACCTATGGGGGAAAAAAAAACAAAACCAAAACCAAAACAAACCAGGCTACCAAATCAGTCAGGTAAGCAATGAACAGGGCACAAATTGTTCACATTGCCACAGAGGATTAAATGTAGCCAGACTTGGACTTTACTGAGCAAAAACTTATTGGGGAGAAGGGAAGGGGGGTGTCTCTGTGTGTGTGATCAAAATATTTGATATATTGTGTTTACCAGGCTAAGATACAAGAAGAGGGGAAAACATTGTTTTAAAGGTTATTACTTTAAAATTCAACTTCAGCAACTACTTAGAGGTCAGTGAATTTTTCAAAGTGCAAGTTTCTAGTGAAATTTATTGTCTACAACTCATTGAGGAAAAATGTTTTCTTTTCACCAAGTATAATTTGTGGCAGTGAAATTCATTGCAGATAGGAGGTATTAGCTTAGAACAGCTCACCCAGCCTAGAAGCAATGCCAGTAAATGAGATAGTAAAGGGATAACACCTGAAGTTTGTGTAGGTCTTGCCACTCATTATGACAGTAGTTAGACTGGTTCGATTCGGTTACAGGTCAATTCAGTATGTCTTATATTACAATAATCAGAGAGAAAAGAAAAAATATGTTTTGCAGATTTCCTAAGTACAGACTAACAGGATTTTGCAGTATGCCACAGACAGGACCAGAGGAGAACACTAGGTCAAGAAATTATATTAAACATTACCTGGAATGGAGCAATTGGAATTGTAGCCATATCCCCTGAACCAGAAAGCACTCAAACCTTGTCAGCTCAGCCTGCATCTCCTATGATTAATACGAATAGATGAAAATAGCAAGAATGATTCTTGAAGACATGAGCACAGTTATTTAAAAGTATTTTAAAATAACTGGAAAAAATGGAAATATCCATGTATCTTTATGTCCCAACTTCTACAATGTCTGTCCATCAACTTTTCTTTAAAATAGACTGTTACTTCTAGTGCTTTCTTTGTGTGTCTGTTGATAGCATCATTATGTTTTTCTTTTCCCTAAAATGATTTTTTCGCAATCTTCAAAGGCATGAGATAGAACAGTTCAAAGGTCTGTAAATATTTTCAGCCTAAGATATATACCTGCATGTTCTGAAAGAGGGGAATAGTCTGGATGCTATTTTAAAGATCCACTTTGGCTTTAAAAGAACTATGAAAGCTTTATCTGCTAGATGTTTAATTTGTACCTTAATGTGTGAATAATGCTAACCCTAAATCTTCCATCTCCTTCTTTGTTTCTGTAACTTCCAAAAAACTACAGCTTCTCTATATTTTGTAAGAACCCAAATGTCCTGGTTTGTTCTCTCTTTTTTTTTTTTTTCATTTGAATATACGTTATTCTGTTAGAAAGAAATGTGATTTTATTGGACTCTCCTTTGGACATTCAGTAGGCTGAGATTTTTTTTTTTCATTTATTCTGACTGCCTAATCAGATATTAAGAATTGTAAGAACTTAAGGTCTTCACACAAAATACAGAACAACACTGTCTACACATCTATTGATAAAACATCATCTAGTAGTTCTAACATGGAGATGTACAGATGAGTGACAAGATCAGTCACTTTTATTTATATAGTCACAGCACTCATAATAACGTGAGTCTATAATAAATAAATAATAATAAATAGTCTTTATTTAGTATAAATATAAAAAACACTTTACAAAGGCAGTCTGGATCCCTGAGAGAGACAGCAGAAAAGAGAGGAAATGACTTGTTTTGGGACATTCAACACTGTCATGTCTGGAGAAGCAACTCAAGAACTCCAGTTTGGTGCTTAAACTCAGGTGGCTCTCCTGGACTTACTCCCTGTTATATACTCATACGTATATGCTGCGGTGCTCTCTGGGGGGGCACCGTGCATCCGTCTGCGGCTTCAGGGGCTGTCCAGGCTGCTCCAAGGCATGGAAGGGCTGGTGAAGTTCCTGTAGGGGTTCACCTAGTCCACTGATAGTACAGGTGCGCTGAAGAAGGAGAGACAAGGCGGAGGGGCGTTCCCAGATGGTTTATTCGGCACTGGATTGTGCCGGGGAAGCACTAACACAGCGTGTTACAGTTTCATAAATACAGACACGAGGGGGTGGGGGGAAGGTACAACATCCAACGGGGAGGGAGAGCTAGGTTTGAATTTGGCGGGCTTTGTATAGGATTACACAATACAGAGCCCTCCATGGGGTGGAGAACCGATACCGAAGGGTGGGGAGGGTACATAGCAGAGCCTGGCCATGAAATAGACCGAAACTGGCCAGAGCACACCACAACACATATATTCACAGTTATTTCCTATTTCAGATACAGTTCTTGATTTGTGCACATAACCCCTTTTATTTTTTTTTCCTAAGAGCACTGAACCTTGAACAATCTTGCTGACTGGAGTGGCTGCCAAAGCTGCAGATTTTGCAGTAACTGCAACAGATTGAGAGTGGTAATGGTAAAAACTGGAAACTGTAAAGTAAAAGAGGGAATAATTCATATAGGGAATAGATGTATGTCACAGGCTTTTCATAGCCTATCAAACAGCTGCTATTCAAAATTACACATATTGATTATTTGAAGCAGTATCCATACCAGCTCACTATCTGGTTTTGGACTTGAATACATACAGCATTTCTTCAAAATTTTCAACCAATGAACAAGTTTGTAAAATGGCAATGTTTGTAGGTGATTAACAATGAAAGAAGGGAAAATAGTGAGAAACCATTAATAGTAATAAAACTTCATCCTGCTACAAAACCCTTTGACATTTCTTATATTGAAAAACACTGATAAAAAATTGAATTGTTTTTTTTCCCATTTTGCCCTTTCCCCCCACCTTCAGAACAGTTAAAAATACACAAGTTATAGAATATATATTGGTGCCTGAAATTTGAATAAATAAAAGGCACAACAGATGGAAATGAACAAGCTGTGTTTGTAAAGATGCTGAGCATGTGGAACCATGTTTATTAGTCTTTCAGTGAAGGACATTTATTCACAAAGAGGTTAATATTTAGGGTTTTAAGATAGTTTATCTATTTATGCAGAATAGTAAATAATTTTGGGAGTTAAATTTATGTCTCTTTGTACCATGTATTAAAGGTTTCCTAAAGTCTAATACTAAAAGAATTGTGCAAAAGCACATCAGGAAACAGAGAAAACCTCAGGTTATAGGAGTTTTTCAACACTGTCATATTTTACAGATCTGTAGGCAGAAAATAGGGCAATCAGGTTTTTGAAGTGTTACCAGATAATCAAAAGTTATCCACGGACTACTTATATCCAGCTGTTCAAAAAAGTTATAGTTGGATGCGAGCTTTTATATGCCTTAGTATTGAGAAAATATTGGTTTTTGAGAAAATTTAAAGAAACATACATAAAAATAGTCTGGAGACAAGAAATAAAACCAAAATCATAGTGGATCTCTATATTAAATTAATAATATGGACTATTTAAAATGCATCAGCATAAAATTTAGGGGCAGACTATTTTATAAGAATAATACATTATATCAACATATTAATATTTTGAATTTTTAAAACACAATAGCTAGGTTGGCTAGTTGAATTTTTCATTTTTGGAGCAAAATTACCTCCATATCACTTAATAGTAAATATAATTACTCCTGAATAAATTTGTAGGTAAACTCCAATTTTTTTTAACTGGCCAAGCTAGTGTAGCAGCTCACAGAAGTTTTAGGTGCCCTTCACAACCTTCCTGGCCAGCTTGTAGAGAAGCATACAAATTAAACCTGGCAACAAGACCAAGAGGTCATCTGATCCTACTCAAATCAGAATTAATTACAATTGCATCATTCTTGGAAGCAGTTTGCTTAACCATCTTCCTAACAACTTTCATTAATGGAAAGCTAGAAATATCATGCATCATTTTCCCCCTTAACATTGAACCTGTATTTTCCATGTTCCAACTCAAAAGAAGAAAAATTTCTTCACCAGAAGGGTGGTGAGGCATTAGAACAGGCTGCCCAGGGCAATGGTTGAGTCACCATCCCTTGGAAGTATTTAAAAGACTGTAGATGTGGCACTTAGGGGCAGTGGTGATTTAATGGTGGACTTGTCAACTTAGCAGTTGGACTTAATGAGCTTAAAGATATTTTCCAACCAAAATGATTCTATGATTCAAACCTTTTTCTCAATTTTTTCACATTGGATGTGGTGAGCAGCATACCTTACTGTACACTGTACTATACTGTACTCATTTTTTTGCATCCTCATGGAAGGTATTTGAAGACTATTACAGAAGTTCCTTTACCTTCTCTTTCGCTAAGCTGCTCCATGTCTTCCATCTATATTTTTGTTTATTTTTCTCTTGGGTCAAATTTTCTGCACTACTTATTAGCCATAAGTAGCTGCACATTTTGTTTCTTGGTGTGACTTCCTATTATTAAGTAGAAAAAGATTTTCCATGCTCCTTCCAGATATAACTGTTATATCTCCACTAAGCTGGAAGGTCAGGGTTTTTCTTTTCTTTCTTTTCTTTTCTTTTCTTTTCTTTTCTTTTCTTTTCTTTTCTTTTCTTTTCTTTTCTTTTCTTTTCTTTTCTTTTCTTTTCTTTTCTTTTCTTTTCTTTTCTTTTCTTTTCTTTTCTTTTCTTTTCTTTTCTTTTCTTTTCTTTTCTTTTTCTTTTTTCTTTTTTGCAGTGGTTTGATACAGTTGACTCACACTTGATTGTGATCTCTAGCTGACATCTTTTATACAATTTTCTTTCCAAATCGCTAAGCAGATAAATCAAAGTTGGGCAGGTTTCCTGAGTTTTGATGTTAGAGCTGAAGCTGTGGCTTTCTATCTGTACCAGAAAACTCTAAGCACATTTTTATCTGTATTTTCCAATGTTTAAGAGGATGTTAAAAACATGCCAAATGTCATAAGGCAGTTGATATTCATTCTGAATGTCTGAATGTCTTCCAACACACAACGCAATACTTCAGTTTTACTGTTTAGTGTTCTGTTTGTTGTACATTTATGTTGTCATTTTTTACAGTGTGCCCTGTAGAACAAGACTTCTCTGTTTATTACATCTGAATGTACTCAATATATTGCCTAACACAGAAAGATACAGTAACCTAGGGGCAGGTGGGTGCAGTGTGTACTATCAAAATGCAGGGTATCAGGAACAGATTAATATATTTGAACTACCTATTTACTTAAAAGGATTACCTTTATGGCACTATTTTTAAATCACTAAACTTTATACCACAGGATTAAATAGAGAATAGCACATGAATTAATGAAGAGTATAAGCCTATTTCCAAAATTCGTTAAAAAATGTCATTGTTACATTAAAACATCTCTGAGCTGAGGGCATGTATTTTCTTTCAAATATTATTTAGTACTGCTTTTACCATTTCAAAGCTAACTCTGAAATTTTAGCCTTTCCTGATGCTCTGCTACCTTTTTACCAGCTCAAAAGCGATGCAACCACATCTGGTAGCCAATTACCAGTAGCATCCTAAATGAGACAGGTGTCCTGGGTCCTAAATCCTAAGATCATCTTTGAAATCAGGTCTTCAATGACTTCAAGTATTTGGCACTACTGCTTTCTTCCCAGCTGAAATAAAATTCCAATTTACTTTCCTCTTTAGAACTGCACAGGAAATGACTCTACATCAAATTGTTGTGATCAGGGAAGATATTGCTTGCAGCAGTCTCTCACAGGTTTCAAAATGACTCAGAGGGATTGAACAGCTGTATGTATGTCACCAGTGAAGGAAAAGGGGAGAAACAAAAAAGAAGAAGAAATGAACAATTTGTAACTTTTGATGGAAGTAAATTTGCGAATAACAACAAAAGACAAATGGAAAACAAACAGAGTGCTTATTTCTGAGGTGGAGATAAAAGGCATTTGAAATGTTACTGCATATCATAGAACTGCATCTTTGTAAATAACTCTGTTCAAAGTTATATCCTGTCTTACAGGCTAACTCATTTGGTGTTTCTTTTTAATAAAGATGTGAAAATATTACTGAGAGTTTTAATGGAGCTCATAATCTCATGATTTTAATGAATTTCAGCAGTTTTCATCTCAGTCTTCAGGAACACAATCACAGTCCATAGCAATTGCTTAAAAATTTTCAATGAAATTCCCTCTTCACAAAAATGGTAACTCAGAAATGTGAATGATAGAAAACTTAGCAAGATGGTTACTTTAAACATGAAACCTTACATAAACTTTATATAAAGGAAATATTTGTTTCCTCAAATGATGCATATACCACATTTTTACATCATTTTTAAACTTGAAAATTTTAATGAATCTTTTCTCATTTTGGCACTTGCAAAGCTGTATGTATTTTGTGTCAAAGTGAGTTTTTATTCTTAATAATCTTTGATTCTTCATTGGAGATTTATCAGAATCCTTCTCACTTCCAAATGAAGTTCACTGTCAATACCATAAGGTATTGCTACTGCGGGAATGAGATAGTTTTCAGTTTATCAACAACAATAGCGTTCATGAATTCCACTTATGCAAAGTAATATTAAAAGGCCTTATTTTTATTGATATTTTCTGAATGGCACATGGCATGTATGGCACTGCACTGTACTGTACAGATATTGTACAATACTGTGTCGATAAAGCTCCTTGTTTACTAATTCACCCTTTCTTCCTGCATCACTGCATTATTTGAGTCTAAAAAATTATAGTGCTGTGATAAACCTGCACTCAGTCTCCATACTGTCAGAGCTCCCTTATATGACACTCTCTCACAAAAAAAAGCAATACATCTCCTTTGCAGACAATTATCACAGTGTTTCTGTGGTACAAAAGGTGTTCTTGTGTAACAACACTGCAACAAAGCCATCTACTCCTAAGGCACCCAGGAGTCCCTACCGCAGCCTGCAAAGAGAGGCTCCTGCTCACCAGTGCTGTACAATGGAAGACGTGATCCTTGGGAAAACACGTGTTTCAGTCTACCATCTGAAATACTCCCTTTGGTTGGTAAAGCTGATATGATCTGTCAGAGGAAATCAGGAGAGCCTTCAAGCCTTGTCCAGAATCATGCTGCTCTCCCAGCAGGTGTTGCAGTGACTGATGCTTGTCAGACAGGATTTCTAAGACTGTGGCTCTAAGTATTACAATGCTTCTCCCAAGAGCAGCTATAGCTCCTGAATGCCTTGGGACCCGTAACTTTCTTTAAATAGAGCTCTTCCAAGAGAAAGTCTGTGCACATCATTTTACCTAGACTTACCTACTGCTTCCAGCGATGACTGAGGAACAGTTGTCAGGTTTACATAGACCCTCCTTGAGTAGAGGATTGAAGGATGGAAAATGTTATGAAAAATTAAACATAATACTAGATTATATTCAGTTTCAAATTCTTTCACAGATGCTTCAGAGTCCCTGTTGAAAATCACAGTTTGCATGTCCCATGCCTGCAAGCTAACTTCCTCAGCATAGCAAGAAGCTGTTAGCAGTGGTGGTGACCAGATTGTGCCCACAGGGCCATTTCAGTCTGGGATAGTTCTTTGTCCAGTTTTGTCTTTGGTATGATCTCTGAGCTGTGTGTACCAGCTTAGAGATGCGACACACTCCAGAGAATTTGTGCCAGAGGCATTTTGTCAGTTCTAGGGGAAAAATTCCTCTCCCTCTTCCCCTCTCTATTTCTCATTATACAAAGTTATGCCTCTTTTTTTTCAATATGTGTGGATTGTGAGTCTTTCTTCTTGTCTTTAAAAATGGAGATTTATGTTTAGCACTAATTCACATACCTTAATATTTTATACCTCTTCCACATTTTTATTTTCCTTCTGAAGCAGATGTTTTTAAAGTGCTTCCATTGCTTCACAAGTTCCACCCTCACTACTGATACACTCAGAGAGTTTGACAGTGCTGAACAACTTTTTAGTTTCTGATAGATATTACAGAAGATACCTGGGGGCAGAGTATATCACTATGGGCTGCTTCAAGCTTTGCTCCATCGCCTTCCTACTGCTTCTACCTCTTCTACAAGGGCTTTGATTATCATAACATGGTACCACTTGCCTCACTTAAAAGGCCATTCATTGCCACAGAGCTGTGCTAGAAGAACTACATGCTGTACCTTTTAAAAAGATGTACAGGAAATGTTGCTGGCAGCTTTGTTTTCACTAATGTCCCCAAAAGATACTGTGTCTGTTCCTCTGGTTGGAGTAATATGACCGGGGCTGTTGGCATATCAGCTGCCATTACTTGAACACACCACTGACAGAGAGAGCCATAATTTTAAACATATGGTATAAAAGAAAAAAATCTTCATATTATGGGACATGAGTAAACTGAAGGTTATATATTACAATTTATGAGAGTGACTTTCATAAAATTTGTTTCGTTTTACATTTTTGCAGCATAGATGATTTCACTGAACGATTTCTCTTTGCATTTAATCTTTACTTTCTTTTTACCCCCCTCGTATTTGTTCCTAAAATTAAAATTGATTTTGAACAATTCATCAGTGCACTAGGAGTTTTTGTGGGATCATTCCCACTCTTTCTTTTCTATAGACTTCTATAGCTTTTTGCAGATCTTTTCTGAGAGGCTTTGTCATTCTGATTTTTCCTCTTAGGGTATTAAAAAGTAAGTAATTATTCTTTAAAAGTACACAGGCAGGCCAGCATTCAAAAGCTGAAGTGCAGCATACTAAACAGGCACTATGTATTTCAACCATACATAAAATACAACGAATATGTCAGTCTCCATATTGATTTCTTCTGTAATAAATTCTGAACAATAATTATTATTTTACACTGAATATCTCAACACCATAAGTACTATTTTATTGGTTTATGTGTTATTTATTGTTTATTTACATATTTTAAACTTTTTTGTCTTTAAAATTTAAAAAACACAATTAAAACCACATACAAATTTCCTTATTAGAACACTAAACTAGATGTGTGAAAACTAAGAATTATAAATAATTAATTTGATAATTTTACAGAATTACTAGCAATATAACTTGTAGAAATTGGATTTCCTAGTTTTAAAATAAACACAAAACTTTAATTCAAACATCCACAAATTACATTATATTACCAAAAAAATCTTAGAAATTCTAAGTACCATTCCATTTCTAAAATATGAAATGTCTGACTAGATAAAGTAGTTAAAACTTCTACTAGGAAAGGAAAGTATTACTTTAAAGCAAGAAAAATCAGATTAAAATTTTACATATTAAGTTATTTTGGAAAAATACTGATAATTTACTTAATGTATACTGTACTGCAAATTATCAAGAAATTTACATTTTTAGTATGCCTATTTATATTCTTAGCTTGGCTAATATCAGAAATATAGTATATCACTGTCAGTTTTATTATAGATTTTGTTTACTTTTAGTGATTAGGTAATCCTAAATAAAATACAATTTAAAGAAAATGAGATTTTGTAAAATAATCCATGTATGCAGGAATTCAAACTGTTAGAATATACATTATTTTGTATTTTATTGATCCACTTGCTTGCTTATTGACCCAGTTTGAAAAAGAAAGACGGAAACAATCATATTCATGTAAGAAAAAATTGCAAGTATTTGGCTTTTATGCTCAACCTAAGATGTGAATTTGATATAAATTCTACATTCTCTCTGAAATATAGTAAATGTAATTCAGCAACTTAAATTCATTTAAGCAGTATTTCAACCCAATTACAAAATCTAATACTGCATTGATTTAAAAATGCTGGATTTTTTTATCATAACATGCTACATCATTTACACCAGGTAATTTTAAATATATTTTAGTTTTTCAAAGGAGAAAAATAAAGACTATGTTTGTGCTTAAAGTGTTTATACTAGTTTTTCTTTTCAACACACATTGTTGTAAAGGAAATTATTATCCTTTTCATACAATTTCTACATAGTGACATATTTCTTGTTGAAAGCACAAGCAGGAAAGTTAATTTTCTACAATGTGCTGGTTTGGCTATAGGCCTAAAGGACCTTTTCTCGTCTTTGCAAGTTTTTTTTTTATATAAAGTACCCCACTTTTCTTGAAAGTGATGTAAGACCTTCAATGTATTATTGCAATTATTTCCAGATTTGTAGATTGTAATGTCAGATGGGAACATTAGACTTCTAGATAGGCATTCTGTGTAACAATAGTATTCAGATTTACTCAGTTATCTCTGATATGAAGTCTATAACTAAGACATGTCTACTTTGAAGGTATTCCAGCGAGGAATACACAAGTACAAACTTTTGATCCCATAGTTACAGTATTAAATATATGGATGAATATAAAAAGGGAAGAAGGAAGGAGAACAGAGGAGAAAAGAAAATTTGGGATGTTAAAGCAAGTTTCACAAGATAATTTCCTGATTTCTGTTTATGACATCTCTGGACAATCAATAGTCAACATGACCCTTGTTGGTTCTCTAAAATGTAGAACAATGTCAAGCAGGTCCTGGCCCAGAAACCCCCAGAATTTCAGATTCCTGAAATTGATAGATCATGCAATTTCCTTTTATGACAACCCCTATGTGGACATTGTGCATAAGTGAGATGTTCTTGCCTTTCAAGAGCCAATGGAGAAGGGATGCTATGCCAGAGAACTGTGCTACCTGTGCCATTCCTTCCCTGTTTCTCATCAGTGTTCTAGTTTGATTTTAAATAGTTTAATCTATTTTTTTGTTTTGTTTATTTCAAGAGTTGGTTGACAATTTTCTCACTTTTGCAACTATGAAAGATTTTTTAGCGTGAAGTATTCTGATAGTATTAACCCCTAGGAATATGCACTGTTGCATCTACCAAAGAAGAAAAAGAGAAATCAATGATAAATATGTGGAAAAACAGCAGTGTCATAGCATTTCAGCATTTCAATTTCCACTTGGTATGATGATATCATGTGAGTCATTTAATTTTTACACAGCATGAGCAAGTTAAGACAAAATAAAAGAACAGTATTGCAAGAGTAATATTGCAAAAGCAATACTCTCTTCCTTATATCTTTTATTTGATTTCACATTTATTTCATTGTTGCACGAAAGGAACAGCTTAATGAATCATAGAATATATTTTCTGGTTGTTTACTTCATCTAAGATTGTTTATTAATTTCTATTTCATATATATTATTCATCAAAGTGCTCTGTTATTTAAAGTTGCATTTGAGGGAACATACTAATGCCAATAATAAATTCTTCAAAGTGGAAGTTTGGACCTGTTTTGCAAATAGCTATTTATAGAAGCTGTTTCCTTTTAAACCACTAATTCATTCAGAAATTCAATTTCCAAGTTACTTAAGCTTTTTTTCAATTAATAAGTTACAATCTTTCCCACTTAACATGATTTCCTTTTCAAAATCCAAATATTAGCTATATTTTCATCAAATATTTCTTATAAAATGTATAATTTTGCATTGTTCACATATGGAAAAAAATTGAAGCATGAAGTAGTTTTTTTAGTCACCTACAAGAGATGGATTCACAGCATTCATTGTTATATATAATTATTTGAAATATTAAAAATAACTTGAATTATAATTAAAATATTTCTATGAAGGTGCATATTTAGATGAGGTATTTGAGTCTCTTACGAGCTGACTCCAAGTGTGTCTGGTCTCACACAATTTTTGCAAATGAAAACTGAGAAAGGTATTGTGTGAATTGTGTGAATCCTGCAAGATTAAGTGATGATCTCAGTGCAGACCGAATAATGTCCTTACTTTAATCACGGAATTAAATAGCTGAGATTCAATGGCTATATAATCCCTCAACATACAGACTGTGTGGGATGAAAGGAAAGTTTGACTCCCTGAAGTTCCCAACAATAGTTCTGTTTATAAGCATTGTAAGTGGCAGAGATCAGGCCCCTGAGAACAAAAATGACACCATCAGCACTTGACTTACGGATATGGAAAAATATCAAACTTATATTCAAATCTACAAACAATTATTCACCTGCCTGATTTTAGGCAGGTCAAGCTGAAGCATCCAACTCTTCATCACCTTTGGCCAGGAACTACTTACTACTGCTGCCCTAAGGACTCTTTATCACAGTGTCTGTCCTTTGGCCATGACAGCTTTCCTGCTTTATAACATCAAACTGTTTCTTACTCATATTTAGAGGAGGTGACTTTCCTTTTTCATGCTAGTCTTTAAAAAACAAAATCTGCTTTTCAGAGAGGGTTCCTGAGATTTGGCAGGGTGTAGCAGATGCTAAGGACATCATGTGCTACTCACTGCCAGAGACTTATTTCTATGGATGCCTAGAAAGCATGGCTGTTCAGTCTAATACTGTCTCTTAGGAATAACAAAGTGAAACTGGAATTGTTTTGAGCACATCTGTTTCCAAACTGACTCCTACCACTTTGCAACTTATTTTCCAATCCCTGATTCACCAGGCTAATCTTTCAAAATCTCAGTGATTTGCTGAAAAGTACTGAAAAAGCCATACGGTCCTTTTGATTTTTTTTTTTTTTTTTCCCATTTTCAAATGTAACAAGTAACTCGCAATAAGGACCTTAACCCTATACATTCCATTTTGGAATACAAAGCCATTACTAGGCCAAAGCAGCACTTCAAGGTAAATAGAAGCACCTGAACTAATTTCTTTTTCTGTGTTTCTGGCTCCTGTGCACACAGCCTTTAACAGGGGAACAATGTGTGTCATTTCAGCCAGTTGCGGGTACTGCTCCGATTAAGCTGTAAACCCTTGAAAGTAAGGATTTGTCATGGAAATGCTGACACAGCCTGAACTGAAGCAGGGTGAATAGCATGGCATGGTTCTCTGTACCAAAACAGCACAGCCTCAATTAGCACCAATCTCTGTACACACAGCCATGACAAAAGGGAAGCTGGGGGCCTGAATATTCACTCAAAGCACTTAAAAGGCCAGCATGAATCATGAGGGTCTTGCGTGTTTTTTGTTTGTGAGCAGCCAGCAGTATGGTGTGCTATTCATTCTAGGTTAAGCTTTCAGTGCTGTCTAATAAGTGGCCCTTGTACAAAAAGGTGATCTGTGCTTTTCCAGATATTTGTATGTCAGGCAGCTACACAGCAGCAACTTCTGTAATCCCTTCTCCTGCAGTTAAAGCTACTAGAAAGGCTTAATAATATCCCAGAGGCAAAGATGAAACGGTATCTCCACAGCTACTGTTTGCTGTAGAGAGCTTTTGAAGTCGAGCTTAAGATGTCTTTATTTCCCTACCAGAAAGAATTTTTTTTGCCCTTCTTTTTCCAGTGTTGTCATGATGATGTCTTTTTGCTTGAAAAATATTCCAAGAGGCTGCAGTATTCCCATAAAGCATTAGGGAATGAGAACAGCTTTTCATCAAGGGCTCCTGGAATCTGTAAGTACAGTTTGTCACTACAGAAGCCCACAACCATGCTACCAGCAATCTCAATTTAAAACCCCACACTTTCTTTCTTATCACGTTTATGGCAGCCTCAACCTTCACTGGGAGCTCACTCCTGCCTGGCTGTTGGCTTTTAGCTTCAGTTTCTAATTAAATATAAACTGAGTTCATCATACCCCTCCCATTTTAGTTCATTCTTCTTTGGTGTCAGAAAGTGAAATATGATAAAGCTTTTAAATCTCTATATAGTGTCATCAAATGATGGTACAGCTTGATAAACAAAACAGGATTCTATAATATTCTTGTAAATACTTACTGATTCTAATTATCAGAATTATAGTTAACAATTAGGAACCCTAATAATTTCCCATGATGTTTTGTGAAAGGTACTGAAACAAAAAAGTCCCAAAATTAGTTATTATTTAACCATAAGACAAAAAAGAGCAGATTCAAACACAGGGGAATTACAGCAAAACAAAGGGACAACACTTGTCAACACAATTCTTGTCAGTGGCTTACCATTGTCTCTTGTTGGTATCTAATCAAGCAAAAACTCTTAGATAGGTAAAAAATCATAGTGATGTTGTTTAGGAGAAGTTTAGTGAGGATCCCTTCCCTGACGGGGCTCAAAACCAGGAAGCAAGTGTCATTGTGTTTGCTTTGAATATGTAATAGCTGAGGCTGGGGACAGCATTGTGGATTCAAGTTAAATTTCAATTTCTCAGTGGCAAATAACAGATGAAAGGTAGAAGCAGGACATTCTTAAAAACAAAACTAACAAGATTGTTACAGAATATGATGCAGAAAGAAAGGGAGTTGTAAAGAATATAAAAAAGAGGAAGTGGGAAAATAGATTTGCAGCATTATTTTGAATACATGTGAATGGGGAAATTTAATTGCTAGGGATAAAGAAGGTATAAAAGTTATCCAATCTGAAATCAGTGAGTTTTAGCAGTATTACTTAATTGGAAAAATATAAAAGTATTTACAGTTAGAAAATTTATAGAAAATAATCCTAATATGACGGCATGAGTTTAAGGACCTCAAAATACCCATGTTTAAACTGCCTTTAAGATTCCAAGTAAAATGATTATATTGTTCATAGTAACACAGGAAAGAAGATTTGGACAAGTTCTGATTTAGTGAGGCTGAATTATGTCACTGAGAGTGACAATTGTAAACCAACAAAAAAATAATCCTTAGCAATCACCTCCACTCACATCAGACTATGTAATCAGTAATTTTATGGAAGGATGAGACTCAGTCACTGTGGCGGTGATGCAGCCACCAGGGCTGATCCCCACAGCACCGCCTCTTACACCCAGTCAAGACCACGAAGAAGTTCAGTGGGATGACTATACCTCTCTGAGC
>VYZT01006105.1:0-30629 GCA_013400735.1 Pomatostomus ruficeps | reverse complement strand
CGGCAGCCGGAGCCCGCCTCCCCAGCTCCGCATTCAGGTACATTGTATCTCCTGCGCGGCAGGTTACAATAAACCGAGTGATTGCTACCAGAGAGTCCCTTCGCCTCTTCACTTCTGCCATTTTGCTACTGTTTCACCGACGGCTGCTGCTCCCTTGCAGGGAGAGACAGTGCCGCTGCGTTCTAAAGCCCGCCGGAGTGCCAGACCTGAGCAGTCCGGCACGGGCGGCGCTGGAGCGTCCAAGAGCTTTTTGCTGTCTCCTCTGCGGTCCAGTAGAAGAGCTGTCCGTGGCCACCGCAGCGCCATGACAAGTCACAAAAAAAGGTTTAAATATATCAGAATACATAGACAGTGATATTTTCAGGAACTCAAATCCTTTAGCATAACATGTTTTAGTTGCAAGTAGAAAAATGTGGGAAAGTATGCCTAGGTAATTTTAGGTTTGTCAGATACAAGAATTTTCTAACATAGCTCAACTGTAATGGTAAGATCCAACCTAAAAGTCCTATCAGTAATATTTATATATAGTTATAAAAGTCCTCAATCGCTATTCAGAGCAAATGAAAAGACAAGCAGTAAAATGAATACTTCTCTGAACACACATGGACTTTTATTCATTTACTTCAGAGCTGTTACTCTATGAATTGACTCATAAGTGAAAGCCAGTCCATATGCCTCATGAAATAAAATCAGTATACAGTTTATTGTTATTGGTTTGATACAATCCATCATACAACTAGCTGTGCTGGTTCATCTGGGTAAGAACTTGTGAGTTAAATAAATAAAGAAATAAATAAATAAATAAATACAGCTGATTTATACCAATTTTATTTTGATTTGATATATGCACTGAAGTGAGTGCTTTGCTTTAGAATTTAAACAGGATCACTGAGTACAAGATGGGAGGTCCTATTTTCTCACATTCCGACTTTCTGCCCCAAAGTACCAGAAGAGAGCTTTATCATTAGTGGTATTTTCTTCCAGTTATTCTCTCCATTTCCATATAGGGACAATAAAGACTAAACGGGAAGGGAGAAGGGTTGTCCTGCAAACTTCAGCTTCACTCTTAAAGAGGTCAGATTCTTTGCTGGGGTAGTAGTGCAGAGGACCTGCCTGGCCCTCAAATTTGAAACCTCAATCAAAAGGTTAGCCAAACTGCAGAAATCTGGAAATTTCCTGTACCTTAAGTCATCAAGGAGACTTAAACTTGAAGTGTTAAAGATTCCACACCAAAACATGGTCATGGGACTTTGATGCAATTCATTATGAATTCTCATCACACCCAAGATCTCTATTAATACATGCTGAATTTCTAGTGTATCTAAGAGAAACTAGTCAAAAACAACATGCAGAGCACTCACTTCTAACGGGCTGTAGTTTTCTGTTTATATTATTTCCACAGAAACTTAAATGGTCTCAATAACTCCAAGATTTGTCTTGAATGAAAACAAGATACCAGAGGTCGTGGAAGATAGATACCTGGACTTTTCTCTTCCTACTCACTACAGACACAATGCTTTCTATTCCCTGAGCTGGGAATAGAACAGAGTGGGAATTATATTAGACTGACATATCCAAACAAAACTTTAAAACATTTCATTTCATGATGGTCTTTTTCACTCACAACAAGGAGGAAAAAAGCACAAAGGTAGATACAAGTTGACTGTGGATTTTCATTTCACCTTCCTGCTGTCTCAACTATGCTCATAGCTGCTAATCCTTTCTCTACAGGGCTTCTAATCTACCCCAACTGGATTCTAACAACCTTGCCAGCTCTGTATAGTATCATGATGGCTTGTCCTGCTGCTGTGATCTGCAGCAGCATGTGTCCACCTGCCAGCCTTGCCACAGGGCTTCAGGCTTTCATGATCCCATTCTGAAAGCAGCCCTTCATTGTTCCAATCTCTTTGATGCTCTTTTTCTAGGCTTTGCTTCAATAACACTTTGCTTGTCTTTCTTTTTCTCATTCACAGTGGCAGCTTAGCAGTGTGCATAGTTTGAATGTCCCTTTCATAAATACCGTGCCAGTTGGCCCACCCCATGCCTTCAAATTGGAAGACTCTCAGCATTTTGGCTGCTATCTGCCAGCAGTTTTTACACAGAGTAAGGCACCACCCCACTGCTCTATCAGTACATAAACATGGTACGGCAATATTTAGCATTTGGTGTCACATCTTTATCACAGTACATGGCCTCAAATTGTTGGGGTTGTACGATAATGTAAAATAGATAATTAATTTAAAAATATATTCCAGGTTATAAATAGCAGATAGTCATTTAGATAGTCAAATACTTTCTTTCCTTCCTTCCTTCCTTCTTCTCTCCTTCTCTCCCTCCTTCCTGGAATCTAATCCTTGTCTAATCCTTATAGTTTTCACAGAATATTGTTAGAAACTGAGGAAAATTAGTTGAAAAAAGGAAGTGCAGAGTGACTGAAACATCATTACATTCTGGTAGATACAGTGATTACTATAACAGATGATAAAAAAACCACTATAAGTGTGATATTATTTGTATCTGTGTGAATGTGTCTTTCGCTTAAATTTCAGGAAACCCAAAGGTCTGTTTCCTTTTGGTTTCATTCCCTATTATACCACTTAAAAATTCCCACTGATTGAGTTAATATATATCATTTTTATTGGTCTTAACTTAATTATTTCCTGTCAGTGGAGGGTTTAAATGTGCTTCTGTAGTTGGCATTATTTAATAAAAGAGGAATGATCTGTAGATCAGGCTGTACTCTTAGGCCAAAATCACCTTCTATTTTTTTATAAATTTGTACAAAACTTCCTCTCTTTTCTACTATAGAATTTTAAATCAAGTGTTTCTTACCGAAAAGTTACTCTGAAACAAAGTGGGGATCAAAATAAAGGACACAAACATTATAATTAATACTATGCTTCACTAATGAATATTTTGCTTGTCAACACCTGTCAGGCTTGCAATATTTTCTTCTCAAGCATGGAAGGTACTATAGAAATGTCAAGACCTCATAGGAATTCAGTACAAAATATGTGGGAATAAATAAAATCTTTATCTGATGTTTTGAGGCACCATGAAAACATCATGATGAAATACAAATAAAATCTTTGCCTCTTTAAAAAAAATAATAATCGTCACAATTATATGTGGTTTTAACAAAACCTCTTGGTTTGCAACAGCCTAATTCACTGATATGTGAAGAATATATACCTTTGTGTTCATGGTAAGGACTTTGCATTTTGTCGGTGTTTCGTATTTATTACTGAGTGACCTTCCTGTAGGTAGGGCTCCCAGAATGGCCACATAGTGCAATGTGCTATTACTCCCAGCAGATATGATACTATCTACAGCATCAATAAACTCTTGAGCAGATGTTCAATACCTAAACATAATAACCACTGGGGAGCCATGATAACTGCCTACAAATACATAAAGGAACATTATAAGAGGATGGGGACCAATTATTCTCATTAGGCAACAAGGGCAAAATAAGAAGGAATAAGCATTCTCTCTAAGCAGAAAATTTTAGCTTGTTTTAAGAAAATCTTTAGTTGACAAGATTAAGAAATTATAAAACAAAACTGCCAAAAGAATTTATGATTGTCATAATTTAAGATATTTAATGTGGCCTTCTGGTATGCCTATTTCAGACAAGCAAACACAGAGCATAGTATATTTATTTAGATTTATATGTGTCTGAGAGGAATTGAACATCTTATTAATGAAATCTAGCTTGAAAAGTATCTTACTGTGCTTGACCAGAACAGCTATTTGTTTCCATTCCCAAAGACTAAATATTAACCAGAAAAATTAATTTGTACAGTGATTGAAGCAAAAATTAAAAATCTTGTTGAGGCATCCTCTTGTGTATGTGTGGATATTTGCAGCACTCTGCTGTAAGTTTTTTACCTTAATACTGAAAGTCAAGCTTTTCCAAAGCTTTTTCTAACTGATCTTACTTCATATTAGATCAACTTATCTTTTCATCTAACTGAGCAGATGAATAATCTTAGAGCATGAGTGTGCAATCTTACAGAAAGTGTATGTCTATAATATATATTTACTTTAAAACAGTATTTTAAGCATGACATTTCCAAAACTGAAAAAGCTTCCTTTCAGTCCCTACTGACTCTCAGAAGACTTCCCGTCAGAGTCTTCATCAAAAGTGATGGATATCTACAATGTTTTGAGTTTGAAAAACATCACAATTTGCCTAACTGCAGGAACTGACTGCAGGAATATCCTGAAAGAGAGAAAGCAATATCCTTCTTTTCTTCAGATAGGAAATGTTTATCCTTTAGTCAGAAATGGCTTTAAATAGGTATAAAAAAATGTATTAGCTTTCTAGTCAATAGTGATAAAACCCATTTAAGATCACTTCTATGAGTTGAACATGACAGAAGAAATGGTGACTTGTATCTACTGATAATTCTTCCAGCAGGTCTGAATATAGCTACATCTTGCAATCTTGTATTTTGTACTAGTTACATTGCACTACTTATGAGTTCAATATGCAGATTTCATGTTACAATAAGGTCTATTCTTATATTGTCAAGCATACATCTATGCTTTTCTCTTGGGCAGATTAAGTTAAAGTGGTACCTGCACTTCTGTCATGTTGTAGCCATCATTATACATGGTTATCACGTACCTTTGTATGTGGGTAGAAACATGCTATAGAATAATTCCCTTCAAGAAACCTGATCAGAAGCTCAGCTAAATAGCATTCAACTGAGAAGGCTCTGAAGCACATGGATCCAGTAGGATTTGAAGTACATTTGCCAAATTATGGTCCTCTATACCTTGATATTGTGTTGAGACTATAGGTTAATCCTACAGGGCAACTGAAAACAAATATAATGATTTTCAATTATGCTGGGAAATTTCCCTAAAGATCTTAAAGACTGCAAAGAATAAAATTATTTCTATAGTTTTGTGAAATGTTAATTTTGAGTTAATTTTAATGCCAATAAATAAAGATTCACAAGGATTATATGTTTCATTTATCACTATGTGGTAGGCATCAAAGATTTTCAAGTTAAAAACCTTCTCTAACCAAATATCAACATTTTTCTGTATCATGCTCAAGGAATATAATTTTATTTGATTGATATTATCTTGATTGGTGTGATAAATATGAAACCTTCTCAGTAAAATCCTAAATATTCCTCACATTTCAGCAATAATTGGTTAGAATCATGGGTATAAAACACAGAATCATTGAATTTTTAAATTTAGAAAAGACTTCTTAAGTCACCAAGTCCAGCTGTTAACTCCACCACAAGTACCACTTCACACAAGTCCCACTACAGTCACCATTAAACCGTATCTCTAAGAGCCACATTCACAGCTTTCTAAACACTTCCAGGGATGGCGATTCCTCTATTGCCATAGGAAGCCTATTACAACCTGACCACCCTCTCAGTGATGTCATTTTCCCTAGTATTTATTTAATCCACACTTCTCCTGATGCAACTTGAGGTCATTTCCTCTTGTTCTGTCACTTTGGGGAGAAGAGACTTACCTTCACCAAAATACAACTTCATTTCAGACAGTTGTGGACAGTGATAAGGTCCTCCCTGAGCCTCATTTTCTCCAGGATAAACAACCCCAGATCCCCCAGCCAACCCTCATAAGACTTGTGCTCCAGACTATTCATCAGCTTCACACCTGTGGGGTTCCAACAACTTTTTTAATTTTTTTTTTTTGGTCTGGATTCTGTAACTGAAATACCTATGTCTATTCATAAACTTATGATCTGAAAGCAATGATGTATTTCTTTAAAGAAGGAAAGCATTGAAAAATTAGGTTATTTCTGTAGGAGCAAATTAAACCTGTCCAAGAATATATTGGAGCACTGAAGTTAGTGGCACAGCAAAATATGTGGGCTAGTATAATTTCACTGCCTCCAAAATAAGTTTTCTAAATGCAAATTTCCCACTAGTAATGATTCCTGGAAGGTTCTTACCCCTAAGTTATGGAAATTGCTGGGGAAGTCCTAGCCAACATGTGCCAAAAACATGCTTGAGGGTGTTCTAAGATTTACCAGTGTAGAGGATCCCGTTAAAATGCTTTAGAACTTCCCATGGCACTACTTATTTTACTAAGAGAACCCTACATAATCCTTATGTACCTAAAATTACTTGTTCTGATCACTTCAGTGTCTGGTAAAATCATGGAAAAGATTATTCTGGAAGGTATTGAAAAACACCTGGAGGACAATGCAGTCATTAGTTACAACCAGCATGGCCTCATGAGGGAAAAGTCTGCTTGTTGAACCTGATTTCCTTCTACAATAAGGTAGCCCACCAAGTCAATCTAGGAAAGCCAGTAGATGTTATCTTTCTGGATTTCTGCAAAGCTCTTGATACCATCTCTCATAGTATCCTTCTGGATAAAATGTCCAGCACACAGCTGGATAATGGCATTACGTGTGGATGAGCAACAAGCTCTCAGGTCAGGCACAAAGGGTTATGGGGAACGGGGTGACATCAGACGGGCAACAAGTCACTAGTGGGGTTCTGCAGGGATCCATCCTTGGCCCAGCTGTCTTCAACATCTTCGTTAATAAGTTGGACACAGGACTTGAAGAAACACTAAGTTCATTGATGACACTAATTTGGGAGAAGCTGTTAACATGCTTGAGGGCAGAGAGGTCCTGCAGGTACACCTCAACAAATTGGAGAGATGGGCAGTCATTGACTGTATGAAGTTTAACAAAGGCAAGTGATGGATTCTGCACTTGGGACAGGGCAATACTGGTTGTGTGTATCAACCAGGGAACAAACAACAGGAGAGCAACGCTGTGGAAAGGGGCCTGTGGGTCTTGGTCAATGATAAGTTGAATTTGTGTCATCAGTGCCCTGGCACCCAGGAGGGCCAACTCTGTCCTGGGGGGCATCAGGCACAGCATCGTCAGCCAGGCAAGGGAGGGGATTGTCTGCTCTGCTTTGCACTGAGGTGGCCTCACCTTGAGTCCTGGGGTTAGTTTTGGGTGCCATGATATGAAAAAGACATTAAATTATCAGACAGTGTCCAAAGGAGGGCAACAAAGATGGTGAAGGGTCTGGAGAGGAAGCCATTTGAGAAGCTGCTGAGGTCGCTTAATTTGTTCAGCCTGGAGAAAAGGAGACTGAGGGGAAACCTCATTGTGGTCTTCAACATCCTCAAAAGAGGAAGAGGAGGGGCAGGCACTGATCTTTTCACTCATGTGACCAGTGACAGGACTCAGGGAAATGGCATGAAGTTGATGGCATCCCAGGGAAGTGGTCAAAGCATCAAAACTGTCTAAGTTCAAGAAGTGTTTGGACAACGCACTCAGACACATGGCATGACTCTTGGGGTGTCCTGCATAGATAGGGCCAAGAGCTGGACTCAATGATCCTGATGTGTGATGATTCTTTCAGCTCAGCATATTCAATGATTCTATAAATTATAACGAGAATTCTATATCTGTACAACAAAGAGGACAAGTATGCTATCAAAGAGATTTGCAGTCCAACTAATCCAGTAGAATTTATCCCATCAGACAACTTCAGTCATATCTTCAGGGGACACCTTTGAATGTTGAACTTATACTGAGAAATGTCAGGTAGGCATTTCTATTTGTTGTACATTAGGGAGAGTTTTGATTGAAGGAACTTTGTGCAGCAGTAGCTTGTAAACATGTATTCTTGTATTGCCTATGACATGATGTTTATTTTTCATGGAGGCATAGGAAGAAAAATCAGTATATGTTGTTCTTAGTATTTCCCAGGGAGGCTAAACATAATTTTTTAAAAATGTACATAGGTTTTCAGATAATATATTCACAATCATTTCCTTAGTTTCTGTCTATAGAGCGGAGACGATTGAACTGCTACACTTAGCACAAAGACCAAGAAACAGACCTTGGTATCCTTATGGAGATTCAACATGCAAAAAATAAAAAGGGATTTGAACATCTGCTACTTGAATTCCTTACTAATCTGCCAAAGAGAATGCTTGGGATTGTTTTTAGCAATAAGAAAAATACACAGTGAGTTGGAAGACATTGATAACACTTGAGCAGAACAGCTCTTCAGCACTCTGATGAGATGAGTTACTGTACAGATGGCTTCCATCATGCAAGTCTTTTCTGTTTATAGGGCTGCAGGTGGTAGAGTGGGAAACAGGGTAAGTAGAGGAAAGGTTAAGCCTCCAAATCAATTGTAGCAGTTCACCAAGTAAAATCTATCCCTGCTGAATGTACTAGTTGTTTATCAGCACTGCCATCTAGAGCTCTCTGAAAAAAATTCACTGCAGACAGCAGAAATGGTGAAGTTAGATCTTTCATTGTTGAAGATTGTACATGGAGGGAATTGTGTGCATGTGACACTTTGTGGTATTTAAGGCAGTGCATCCAGCAACTGTGTTAAGGGAGCAAGATAAACTGAGATTTAAAAAAAAGAATGAAAATGTCTAAAATAGTCTGGAAACTTTGCCTGATTTTTTTATTCCTGGAAAAAAACTAAGAATTTGTACTGTACATAGTTTAGCTTCATTTCTGTAGCACAAGTGAAATGTGTGTTGTCTTGATTTGCATTATGGGCAAGTTATTTTATCTGTTATGCTTCCAGTTTAAAATACTTTAGAGTACACAGTAATCACACAGTTATTTCACTGTAGCTTTTTTCACTCTCCTGGGGTGATTTTAATCATTCCTTGTCTCTGAGGAGGGATCACATGGGGTAATGACGGACAGAGATCCACTGAAATAATTTTATAATTGTCACACTTGAAGGGAGAGTAGGAAAAGAGCCAAGCTGAAGTGCTGGGGAAGCTCAGAGCTTTATGTTGCTCTCCAGATCACTTTTTTAAAGGATGGGTACTTTGCTGTCTTTGCTACAGTGTTGTAATTTTTGCACACAAATGCAAAATAGATGCATTCTATGTATCATTTTCCACATACGCTGGGGAAATTATGACCTTTTTTAGCTGAATTACTTTATTCTTCTAAGCAAGGATTGAGATTGTTTTTCTGTAGGAACAAACACAACCTATTTGTCTTGCTAGGACAGACTTCTGAGACAAAAGAGGGCAGAAACACAAGTTCGTTTCTACCTCATCCTTAATATGTTTTTTAAAATAATCATTAGCTTTAAGGCTCTTAAGTAGCTATAATATAGGCAGAATCCATGAAAGCATTAAAGTGCTTAAAATATCCGTACTCTGAATCTGATGGAGACAGTATGCATATAAATGCCACCAAAAAAGGCTTTTTAGTCACAATTACACTACAATATAGAAACATTTTTAAGAATGTTTTAAGGTATTTGTGCCTAAATTTTCACACCTGATTTTTCTCACACACCATGTCATATTCCTGCAGGTCCTTGCTCATGGGAATATCCAGTCCCTTTCAGTACACACAGCAGGAGAATTACTGGCATCACACCGACCCTACAGGTGGCTGTAAGGAGCTAGTATAGGGTCAGGAGCCCTGCTGAACCCAGTGTAAGTTCTCTGTAACAGCTAGAGACACACGGAAAGTCTGGCCTTCAGACATCAATCCCCCTCTGTTTCTGAATGCAGCCTGCACACACTGAGAGTAGTGAAGCCCTTCAGGTATGGCACAGGCAGCAGAGGTTAGCCAGCTTTCCTCCAGGCAAGGCCTCCAGGCAAGGGCATGTTCATCTTCTCCATAATGAGCTGACCAAAGCAGGGTGTGAGAGCATATAACTTCCAAATATCTAATCTGTCTGCAGGCTGGCATCATCTAGAAGCTGCCTATGTAAGACTCAGTTCATCATCCACTATTTCTGTGTGGACACACTCCCTGGGATAATCTCATGGCTTTGGGAATACCTTTCCTTTTCCTCCTGCTGACTGGTACTACTACTATCTGCAATCCTCCACAAGACATTATAGCCTCAAACTACAATAGCATGCAGTGCAATAGCCCTTGACAAAACACGTTCTTGTCCAGTTGCTCCAGAAGATGTCAAGGATATGCTAAGATCATGAAATTTTAACATATAAAGATATTATTCTATGACATTTGTGTTTGGGAATCTGGTCATCCTTGCCTTAAGTAAGGCTGACACTTTCTTTCCTGCCTGGTGACAGGAAGTCCAGGAGCACAAGAACTGACAACTGCTGGTGACAGTGCCACCAGTGACCTGAGAAATGATGATGAATTCAAAACAAGCTGACACCCATGGAAAAATCATTTTAGTCCTCAGCTGCTGCCAGATAATTTTTAAATAAGCCTTAGGTGAAATAAGGTGCACTGACTGTTTTCAGGAGGAAACCTGAAAGCTCTGCCATCAATATTGTCATCCAGTCTCTTTTGACCTTAGAATATACTATAACCTCCTTTCATCTCTAAGCTAATTAACAAATTTATTACAGCAAGGACAGGCAGAAACAGAATCACCAGCTGTTGGGTCTAGATCCTTGACTGATATCTCAGGAGATTGCCTTGGACACTGCAGATTAGAGGTACCTGTAGATTAGGGGTAGTGACTCCTTCCAGAGTAGAGGGCTGCAGTGTAGTAGAAGGGAATCCTCTCCCTGGGGAGAAATCTCTGCCATGAGGGTCCCTTAGCTCCTGTCTGACATTGAATTATTGTGTTAGATAAAATACCTCCCTTCTATTTTTCCTCTTTCTTTTAATGACATTCCTGGTACCAGAGGCATGGGTGGTCTCTGATCTGGTGGTAATCTTATCAACTTTCAGGATGGTGAGGTCACAGAAAAAGCAAGGTCATAATCATAATTAAAAAACAATGCAAAAGAGAATAAATATTATAGGAATAAAGTAAGGAATGACAAGTGAACCTCTATAAAACAAGTTACAAGACAAGAATGTGAATAATTCTAAAATGCATATCAACACATGATATACAGATTAAGACACATAATTGATTACCGCATTAGACAGGTGCTTTAACTGAGTTCATGTGGATACCTAACACATTGCAAACAAGAAATAAAACGTAATTTAAAAGGAACAAAAATTTTTAAAAAGACATTTTAAATTTTAAATTAAAAAAACCCCAACATTTGGGTTTTGGGGGGACTTCACACTTACCATGAGATGACAGCACACAATGGGTCTATTAGACTGGTTTAGCTTATACATGGCACCTCAACAAGCCAAAGTAGCTTAATGAAATACCTGTGACTTTTCAGTGTTTGGAGTTCTTTTCTTGTAATCAAAGTGGCCTCTCATCAGTGAGAATCTTCCCACTGCACATACGTACTAGTTCAACAGTGTTCAGTTCCAAGAGCAAAAACTAAATATACCTAGGTTTGCATAAAACACCATGTCTTTCTTGTTTGCTTATATATTTGTACTATTGAGATGATGTGAAACATACTGCTTTGGGAATATTTGGGAATACTGAGAGCTCTGCAATCAGTATATCTGGTAGTTTTAAAGATAGTTTCCTATGTGAATTATTTTCAAACAAATATAGTCAAATATTGTTTATGGTATTGCACTGCATTCCAAGGAGCAATCCAAAAATGGTAGAGCTTTTAACAAATTAAATTTAAAATAACATTTTAACTATGTTGTACATAGAGATTTCACAGTTTAGGAAAGCTGAAGTCTGAAATGTAGCCTCTGAAATGATGTGCTTAAAAGCAAGGTTCGGTATGTGATTTTCGTCTAGTCAACCCAGTGGCTTAACATAACAATGTTATTATCAGGGAGCCACATCTGAAGCTCAGAATTTTTACACCTTTGGCTCTTCTGATTCTTTTCTATTTTGTTTAAGGCAATTCTTGCTCTTTGACTAGTTGGTTATTTGTACTAAGCTGAAGGGGAAAAGATGAGAGCTAACTTTTGATGTTTACAGCTGAAATAATAAAAAGTCCTTTTCCCTTGTTGGACAATATTGCTTGCAGAGAGATGGAGCATTCAAAGAGAAGCAAATGCACATACAGCAGTCTAAACTCCCTGTCACTGACAGGCTCTGAAAAGGTTGTTCATTGTTGTATAGCTGAACCTGATAAAAAGTGTGGTTCCCTACTGATATCTAGGAGGCCATTAAAATATCTCGAGCTGTTCTGAAATGCATAGTCCCAATTAAAGAGAAGTCTCTGTGTACTTCTTCCCAGGGGTAGACTGATAAGCCAACAGTCAACCATTCTAGCAGTGGAGACAGAAGGAGTGTAAGGATTAGCCCTTAAGGGAGCATGGATACAGCAGAGCTCCAAGGGGCAACACTGGTGAGGAGCTGAACTCGATGGAGCCTTTCTGGCACCTGCTTCTACAGGTGGCGGCATTTTTCTACTAGGGCAATACAAACTGCCCATAATTGCTAAACTTTTTAATATTTCATTATCATAATTCTGTGGTTTGTTAATTATTGCTGCTTCTTTAATGGTTGTTTAAATTTTTATGCCAGGAATACACTTTTTAGTTAGAAAAAAGGAAAAAAAAAACACAACAAAAATCTTTCTCTTACAGAGGCTCAACAATTGAGAACAACAGTCTCATTAAATTATATTGCCATTATTAAGTACAAACTTACATAAAGAGGGCAATTTTTTTTCCTTTATAAGACAAAAAGCACAAAGGGCAGGAGACAAATATAATGAAGATGAGGGAAGCAATTTCTGATAAAGTCTGGGGAATCTAAACTTCAACCACTGTAATTTTTCTTTCTCTTATTAGCTTCAGCCAGCTGTGGTAAAATTCTATGTAAAGAACTGCACTTTTAGGAGTCTTCTAACCAGACTCCTAGTCATTCATGTGCCCTGCTTGATGACCCTTATTTAACAGCCCCTCCTGGATATTTCTACCTAAGTTAGATATGTCCCAGAATGCATTGCCCTACTTTCTCCCTGATCCCCAAAGTCTTTATCTTCTCTGATTCTAATAGCACAGATGGCCCAGAAGAGATTAACAGACCTCCTGAGACACATTTCATAAAAACTGGGAGGTCTGTTATAGTTCACTAGTTATGTGATCTTTGTCCTAAAAATGATATAATAGTTATGATTGTAACAGCTTGGACATTTCAGATTTTATTATCAATTAACCTTCAAAATCATGTAATGATTACAGACATAATAACTGACTTTTTTTTTCATTGAGTATATAACATAGAATAATTTTAATGGTCTAATATTAGGAAATATAGTTCAAAAAAACACCCTTTCTATTTCTGATCAAACTCAAAAGCTGTCTGGTTACCTAATAGGATTACTAATTTAATGATCATACACAGCCAGCTGCCTTTGCACAGTCAAGATAACACTTAACTTCAAAACTATTATAAAATGCTGTGTCCATGGCATACCAGAGGGAAATAATGACTGTCTTAAATTTATGTTTCCCATCCTACAAACAATGGGAACAGACATGCTCAATGTTTCAAGTCTAAGCAGTGGCAAAGAAAAACTGAGAGGAAATTGTTTCTTTAGATGGCTGAGGGGTTTGGAATTTTTTGGTTGATTTTGATTTTTTAATTTTTTTTTAATTCATTATTGTTTGGGTTTTGTTATTATTATTATTTTGAATTTGGTGTCCGGAGTGAGATGTGCCATGTTTTCATGTTATCTCTTTAAATTGTAAGAAGTATAAAAATAAAAGACAAGGGAAAGACAGAAATTCAAATTTGCCATAGGAATGGCTAATCTGCTAGTAGTGCACTAGTTCACCTCAAGAAAATATAGAGAGCATTGGAATGCCAACAACTTTACTGTGAGAGTTTATAAAAAAGCTATTATTTTCAAGTATGGTGTCAACCGCTTCTTGAAATGAATAAATAAACAATGTGAGACAGAAGTGGGAACTGTGCACTCACTCTATAGGCGGAGTTTTTGTACTACCGAAACATCTCTGAAATTGGAAATAAAGCACAAAAGTAAAGGAGAAATAATACAACAGGAGATAATTCTTGTTACATCAGACCAGAGACTGCTTCCTGATAGTATATGATGGTGAGATAGCACTTATCTAAGTTTTGAAGAAAAAGAATTCCCTGGCTGCTCTTAATACTGTATAAATCAACCTATGCAGGTGTCACGATCCGCTAACATAGAGCAGGATTCGTGATGGTTCGTTACCCAAATCTCAGAGTGCAAAAGAAACACAAAACGGGGAATTTTTGCTTCAATCACAAAAATGCACTTTATTGCGTGCCAACAACCCAATTATGTGATAGAGAGAGAGGGAGAGATATAAGAAACAAAGGATAGCGAGAAAAAGAGGGGACAGAGGGTTTATAGCTACCAACGGCCGGTGGGATCCTCATGGTCTTCTATCAGTCGATCCATCGTCGCCTGTGGGGAAGATCTTCATAGGGGTCTTCTCAGAGAGTACCTTTATAGTCTTTTTGAAAGTGAGGGGCAGGTGGCCAAAAGGTGGGGAAATAGGGCGTTGTTTGTGGAGACTGTCCGGCATCCGGCTTTCATGCTCGGGCTTGCACAGGCCTCCACATTCCTTCTCGCTTGGGCAGCCAGGGAAAAGCAACCTGTTCTTTCAGCATCTCCCAGCAAACACACCTGCAGAGTTTGGCAGGCATCGCACCTCGGTTTGGCCAGGACTTCTGTGCAAAAGTCCTCTTGCCCCCCTTTTGGGTAGGTTTTAGTCTCAGTGCCCCATAGATGATCGTGAGACTGATGAAGGGTCTTCGAACCATCTCTTACAGCAGGGTTCATGTAAAAACTATTGGCATATTTTAACACAACACTTGTATGTGTCCCATTTTAATAAGGTGAGATGACGTTAAGGAACCTGACATTCAGATTTTTTTTATCAGATTAATCACATCAGGTAAGGTGGTCCTTCTTCATATATGAATGAAACTAAGTTCACGGAGCATTTTGGTTTCTTGCAATTCATTCTCATTGCTTATAAAGAGCACAAACCAGATGGATTTAATGATTTTAGCTTACTAAATCAGGATTTTTTTCTTCCTTGTTTCTATTCTTTTTTGGTTTTGTGATAACAAAATTTTGGTACTATTAAGAGATAAATTATTCCATTTCTATATAAATACATTTTACCTCCAGAAAATAAGACATTTTAACAACTGTTAAAAAACAGTCATTGTTAAATCTTAAAATAAAGTTGATTTTTCTAAAATCGTAGCCATGTTAAAAAATAGAATAAAATACCATTAAAATAAAAGGAACTTCACTGTTTTCACAGTTGAAAGAAGAAAACAAAAATCTTTTGTATTCTCCTCACATTAAAAATGTATGATATTATTACAGCTTCATAGAAAAAATTATTTTGTCTAAATAACTTTTACCTACCTGTAATGATTTAGGAATGGTACTTCCCAATTACTGGTCCCAATGAGACTCCAAATCACGTGCCTCATGCTCGTTTCCCCTTCCTATCCCTCTACTCCCTTTGTTGGGATGGAGAGGAGAATTGGAGGGAAAAAAGGAAAAGATCACAAGTTGAGATAAGAACAATTTACTGGAAAAGGCACTGAGATAAGAAGAAAAAACAGTAATAGCAACAATATTAATAAGAAAAATGCTCAAAAGAGAGAGTGATTGACATGCAAAAGTGATCACCGCAGAGTTCAACCCAGCCCCAGCCACACAACCCTGATAGCTCCCTCCAGTTCAGGACCAGGGCCAAACACTGTTTGCTCTAACTTGGGACCAGCATTGCCCCACTGCTCCATCCACCACACTTGCTTGACTGGAAGGAACTTCTTCTACTCAGAAGCAATGTCCTTCCCCACCCCTGGCAATGCCACGAATTGGTATAGAATAATCTCTGGGTTCTAGCCATGCCTTCTCCTGTCCAATGCAAAACTTAATGCTGTCCTGGCTGGAAACAGTACACAGTCAGAGACTTTTGATAGTTTTTGATTTTTTTTGCAGCATACTATATACATAAAACCCAGAAAAGGATACTGTATGTATAGTATACACTATATTATCCTATACATATACTATGGCATGCTATATATACAGAAAAGGAAGGGCAAATAATATTAATGATACACAAATATGAAAAAACAAGTAAGGCACAGTGCAGTTACTCACAACCCACCCACTGATGCCCAGGCCATTCCCAAGTAGCAACCCACAGTCAGCTTTCCCCCCAGTTAGTAAAATGACCATGACATCGTACAGGTTGGAATATCCCTTTGGCCAGTTTTGGTCAGCTGTTCTGGCTGCGTGTCCTCCCAGCTTCTTGTGCCCCCAACTCTACTCACTGGTGGGGTGCTGTGAGAAGCTAGAAAAGTCCTTGACTTAGTGCAAACACTGCTTAGCAACAACTAAAACATTAGCCAGTTACTAACATTTTTCTAATTTTAAATATAAAACACATCCCTGCAACATCTACTAGAAAGAAAATTAAGTTTATCCCAGTCCAAAACAGGGCAATCAGTTAAATGGAAAATTCCGACAGGAAGAATAATTTCATAAGCATTTACAGACCAAAAAAAGAAATACATTCCTTTTAGTTACAAGATAACAGAATTTCATAAAGAAAATTAATCTGGAATTTGGAATTCTAAACACTTTAAATATCTAGTCCAGATATTACCCAAATGACACTGTAGAGCCTCACATCTAGAAAGGGGAAGGTCGCTAACCCAAGTAATCTAAAAGAACCATCTGCAATCTTAGCAGAGGAAAGCAGATATCTAACATCTGCAGAGAAAGATACTGCTTAAAGTCTCCCCTTTTCTTCAATGCCCTTGGAAGAAAATCCAACTGTGATAATTTATTCTAGATAAGTTCTCTAATTATTCTGCTTCAAATAAGTGCTCTTTCTTTCTTTCTTTCTTTCTTGGTTTGCTTTAACAGAGCAGGAAGCAATCTGAATGAGAAAAAAGGCCATTATGTTCTTTTAGGTTTATACCTCTCTCCAGGCTAAGGATAGTCTCAAAGTCAGATCTTCTACTTTCTGGATTAATGGTTTAAGGTTAGACTGTGGTAAACTCCACAAGATGTCTTAGATTTAATTTTTAGTCCTGGGTAGATTTAACTTTTGAATTTTCTTCAGAGATTGTCATCTCAAATTGAATCACAATTACAATCGAGAAAGATTAATTGTACTGTGCACGTACTTCTATCCTCTACAGGTGATTGAATGCTGGGAATGTTAAAAGATGAATAAGGAATGGCTGAAAGGATGCATTTAATTACCTACCAGATTAAGGAGAAAAATTCTGGAAAGAAGGTAAAATGGATCAATGGATGGGACAGCAGTTTTCAAGTAGTCTGAATCAAATAGGAAAAAACTATGGGAAATAAAAAGGTTCCTTTCTTCCAAGCATTACTCCAACCTGATGCTCTCAACAAATTTTACCAGTTGGTTGCACAGGTATTTCTGACAAAGCAGCTGATTTTATTTAATCTTGTTGAGTTCTTCATGTTGTGTAGGTCACGGCTGAATTCAGCAGCATGCACGAAACAGAACAAAATAACACAGGCAAGTAGATATTCAAGCAAAGTTCCATCTGGGAAGGTTTGAATGGAAGGGTGGAAGGCTAGGGTGCAGGGAAGGAGGGGGAGTTCCCCTGGCACTGCAAGTAAGAATTTTGAGAGCAAAAACCCCAGCAATTTTCGAATATCATGTGGATTAGTAGTAGTTATTCAGGGACCATTGTATGTCTTTATAGCCATCAGTGAATGGAGTGTGTTAAGGTGGTGTTTCTATAGCAACTCCTTTTCCCCGCAGTCTACCAAGAGCTCCTAATGCATGTACACAAGGCAATTTTTAAAAACTTATAACTGATCATTTGGGCACATTATTAGTGCCTCAAAGATTAAATGGTCAGAGGCTTCAGACACTGAAACAATTAAAGGATGGGTGATAGCTGAAATCAAATTTGCTCCAGTATTGCTCCTCAGTTCCCCTTAGCACATTTTATTGAGTTATAGTGGAATCCATTCAAGAAACTGTTAGGTAATTTAGGTTCCATGTGAAACAATTGTGGAAAGTTAGAGAAGAGACCTCTGGTCATTTTGACCTGGTGCCAGACATATTCCAGTGACCTACTATAGGATGTTTAGCTGGAAAAAAAAGAGTTTCACTCAAGAGGATATTGAAGGCCACATATACGATGTTCATTTCTTTAAGTTCTTGGAGTTGTGGATGAACATGTACCAAAATCTTTCCAGTGAATCGATCTTGATCCCCTTAATATGCTGTATTAAATGAAATGGGAGTTTGGTGGATACACTGGTACATATGTGAGGACATGGAAACTCATTTTACCTCAATCCATTTTCATTGTGAATGAGGGATGAAGAGAAAAAACTCCATCTGAATAGAATCTGTTTAAAAGGATCCTTTCCCCCCACCCCCCCCATCCTGGTTTCATTGTGTGCTCCTCTCCTGTGCTCTGTATTGGCTATCTGTCAAGGTCATATGAACTGAATTTCAAATATTACTCATATCCTTTCCTCAATGGCTCGTTAGAGGATTTTAAATGAAAGCTTTTATTGCCACAAAGGCTGCAACAATGTCTGCATCTGTATGTGAGCAGGTGATCCCCACTTCACAGAATTTAAGACAAGATATCACTATCATCTCTGTCAAGAGACCAAAACCCCTGGAAAATCAGATGAATACATTTAGAAATTTTCCTATAGGAAAGATTACAAATATATGTTAAATATTTTGCTAGTAATAGAAATGATGTAGCAAAAAATTCTAATTTCCTGTATTCTCAAGGTAACTGTTAAAGTGGCACTGGAAGTCAAGTCAATGCTTGCTTGAGATGAACAAGTTATTATTTGGAATTCGTCAGTTGATCTAGAAGAAAATTGTTTATTATTCTGACTGTAAAATTGTCATGAGAATCCCAGGCTGGTATTCTAAGTCACAGAACTATATAAATCAAACAGGGTTTTGTACATCTTTATTTCCCCTCTGGGTCCTCTTCTGTAAACAGGTATCCTACTTTTATTTAATCTGAGTAAGATCATGGCTCTTATCTCAGGACTATCTTAAAGAGAACTTATAATTATTAGCTTTTTCTGGGAGAATCTGCAGTAATTTCATGGACTCTCACATTTCAGTATTTCTCTGCTTAAAATATTAGCTGTACGCAGACCATATAAACAGTGAGAGACAGTGTGATTTATCCTACACTTTCTGGGTAATAACAAGGAGGGATATAAATTAATTTTGGTTTTGTGTTTTGCATTTATTCTTTAACATAGTTTTAGGAAGCATTTCCATTTTAATTTTTTTGCTTAGATTACCTAAATGGAAGAATATACCTGACACTTTACAAGAACGAATTAAAAATGTCTGTTCCCAATGAGTTTTCAGCAGATAACTGTGAAATAAGACATAACTATTATTAATAAGTGACTATAATTTATAATCAGAATTTATTCTAAGGCCCTGTATGAAAATGTTGCAGTGCAGTCCATTTGTCATTCCATTTTGATTTTTTGAGTTCTTTTATAAAGGTGAGTACAATTTTCTGTTTCACATTTTCTTTGCTCCCTCTACTCTAGTGTTCACTAAAAGTAAACTGTGTAAGGTTTAAATTCAGTTTCAGTTTTTCTTCACATATAGGACCCAGAAGTAGAATCTCGATGGAGACAGGATAATGACATTTATAAAAATGAATTTTTAATAGTATATCTGGGCATGCAAACATTTATATGTGTGATTATATGTATGATTAACCTTATAATTGATTCCACTGAAACTATTGTTACCAATGCTCAATCAGTCAAGTCTTCAACTTTGATCTTCTGCGTGTTTGTAATATTAGGATCAGTATATACCACGTAATAATTCCTAAAATTTACAATGTCCTTTTCTAGAGCAAAATACTTTTGCAAGTGTGGGGTGTATATTTAAGGACCTAGATTCTAGGTCTAGCACTATTATATTTTGTTTTAATTTGAAATAAAGATGTTGGAATCTAAAACCTCAGTGGTCAGCAGTCTCTCATTTATTTTTTCAAGAAATCCAATGAAGCAGAGATTAAACTACTGGAATGTGTCTCCATGGAATTAATCTAGCAGAGATTAGATGCTTTAGCAAAAAATGGACCTGATTCTTTTAAAGTCAAAAAAGGGTTGGCACTGTGTCAGAAAGGTGATTGTTTAAGTGATCTTGAAGCTTTTGGAAACTTCCTGCCTATTGTATTTAATGGGAAGTAATTTACACTCTACAGGAAATAGAATGTTGATGCTTTTCCATTTGACTGAAAACATTTCCTCTTATCTAGCATAAACATGCAAGATAAAAGCGCAGATGATATTTTAAAAATGAAACTTATTCATAAATATTTAACTTTGCATTTATTATTGCTAAGCTTAAGGCCACATGCATTTACAAAGAGGTAGAGAAATAAATGTAGCGTGGGAAGTTGAACTGGTGTTTCTTTCATGACTACAGCTCTCCTAGATCTCAGCTTTGCATGTAGAAAAAACCCAGTGGAAACATCTCCTCTCTGCCCCCTAGGATTACAGGGATAAAACTTCCTTAGTTCACTGACTGACGTGTTCATCTAAATGTTTTTTCTTTGTATGAAAGAACTGCTATCCTCTACACACAAAAGTGTGAGAGAGCCCTTGGTGCTCTTAAACCATGGCATATTCATGTATCAACCCTCCTGCCCTTTGCAAAGATGTCATGTTAAGGATGTTCTTCATCTTTCCACTCGAGACACACAGACCCACCTCCTAATGGTGTCTATATTATAGCAGTGGATGATAATCATGTCAGCAGAGTTGCTGGCTCTCCTCCCAAGAAACATAAGTTTTTGGGAGAAGGCCATACAAATTTAGCATGTTAACAAGCTCTATTCTTCCAGAGGAGAAGCCATGTCAGAGGCCAGGTACCTGGGAAAACAAAAGAACAAACAAATAAACATACAAGAAAACAAAGCAGTGAACATCTTATCCAAGTAATCCAATACCTCAGTGGTATGCTTAGACTTTACCTTCACATTTTACTGCTCGCTTTCAGTGCTGAGCAAACTACGGTTCTTTTCCCTTGACAAACTCAAACTATGTCCAGCTGCACAGACAGAATTTAATTTCCCTGCCAAGATGCCCTAGAAAGTGTGTTTATTATTTCCAACTGAATTAAGAAGTGATCATAATGGATAAGTAAGGAAACATTTGTACTGTTTTGTGTTTCGTGATTCCCAGTGATGTATGAAAAATTAAATTTAGTAAATACTCCTTTCATAAATTTAGCTTCAGGTTTTTTCTCTGTGTAAGTAAGCACTGCTAAGCTTGAAGTTTGGAGACTCAGGACCTACTTTAGTCTGAAAAAACTATTTGAATTCGTTTAGACAAAAAACAAGTGAAGTCAAAATTATGTTATAGTCTCAGTAATAAAACAAACATATAAAAATACCTCCCCAAAACCAAACCAAAAAGAAAACCAGAAGAATATGACAGAAGTTCAAGACACTAATCAGGCTATGAGAAGATCTTAGTTCACTCCTCAACTTCCCAAAAAACTTTCTTGGATATTGTCCATAATCTCCTTACTTCAGTCCTAACTATACAAAATACATAACACTTGTATTTACTCCATTACTTAAGCTCTAATCTTCATGGTGCAGAAACCACTCATACTGTGTGGATGCACAATGCATGGCATACTGATCTGAGTGTGACATACTAATCACATTTGTATCATTTTATGTACTATTACATTTCTTTAGCTACGTTACTGAGCTGCAAACAGCTACGTTTGCTTAAAAGCCAATGTTGCACACACCAATGAGCACAGTTTCAGAAGTTGTTATTCAACTTAGGCATTTTAGTCCAGCATGCTGTTATTTAAGATTATGTCAGCACTTCTCTTATCTTATTTTTCACCAATCCATAATTAGTTTGTACAAAATTCACTAGGGACTACATTTTAGCAAAGATCTTTTATGCAAAATTGTTTACCAGCATGGAAAGAAATAGCTTAGTTGAAGGTTTACTATCATGTAACAGGAAATTTATATGTGTTCTTATTTGTCCTTGTAAAACAGAGATCTTTTATTTAGCCTATCTCAGTGACAGGTGAACAGATGACAAAGAGTAATGTCAGTCTGTGAATCCATCTCCTATATTTTCTTGTTTTTCAAATTCATTCCTTTCATCCTGTATGCTGATTACCCTTTTGCCTAATTAGGATAACATTATGTCTCTGCAAAAAGATAATCAAAACTGGTCTACATTTTTTAGTCCTTTGTGATCTTCCAGTCTTACTTTTTTCAAGTTCTCTTCCTTAATTTTATGCCTTGTTGTAATCTAAACGTTTATCAAGGTCCTTACCCTGTCAAGGTTAAATTTTTCAAATGCCTTATCTTCCCCCAAGGATGGAGTTCATGTTTCATAGATTAGGCACCTTCACACTCAGTGAGCCTTTATTTTTTTCAATGACCATTAGAAATAAATAGATACCTCCAGAGGGTGACAGATTCCACTTACAGGCAATATTTTTCACTATTATTCCCTTCAGAAATATAATGGTTATTGTTACTTACTTGTATCTGTCCACAAGAAGTATTAATAGACATTCTGCATTTTTTTCATTATGGGTACCACACATTAATGAAACTATATAAATAATGGAGCAAGCCTTATATAATAATTTGTTTGTTAACAAAGGACCTTGACTTCCCATGGATGACTCCGAAAATAATATGGTTTTTACAGATCAGCTATTTAAGCTTTTTACAAGTCCTTCAAGCCTTTCATATACTGGTTTGTCAGTGCCTGAACTGGCTTTTTATCACACTTGGGAAATGGATCAAAACTTTGTTAAATACTAAAAAGATACCTACAGGGGCCGTTCTGCAATTCTGTTGAAAATGTGAGAATGAACAGTGATTGCAAAAGAAAAATATTAACTGAACATAAAAAGAGTGAAGTGTTCACATCACATTTTGCTAATGGTCAGTCTCAGATGACATGACGGTTCTGGTCAGTTAGTTTAGGGTCTAATCTAATCTGTTAATATTAGAGATTTTCAAGTGCATAGTTGCAGACTTAAATAAATATTTACTTATTCTGATCTGTGATATACAATTGGTACAGGGACATAGAGTGATGTCTCAATATGTCAACTTCATTATACAACATTCAAAGAAAAACTAAGCAGTAGATTGAAAACAGAAATTTCCTTTAGGAAATGCTGTGAACATGTTGTGAAATAGTTTTGTCAACACATAGTTAATTGATAAATCTTTGTTCTTCCCCATTTCCTTTACAATAAAATCTGCTTGTAAGAATTGTTTTACCTTTATACTCAAAAGTCAATGGACAAAATAGAGGAATGATCCCAAGAAAGGAAAACAAAACTGGGCTTTTAAAATGTAAGAATTATAATGCTTTCCTGGTAATTCATCAATTCATGCTTCCATATTGGCCCAAGGCATCTTCAAAGCTCCCAGTGTCAGAAAAAGCTGAATGCATTTTTCTTGTTAATTTCTCCCATTGTATGCACAGAATATTCTCTTGAGACAGAAAAAAAAAAAAAAAAAAGAGTTTGAACTAAAAATTCACTTTTCTGAATTAGTATTTTAAGTATACAACTGACAAAAGTTGAGAAGAAGAAGTTCTATCAACATATCTGATTTTTTATATGATATTTGAGGATGTCAATGTTACCTAACACTTCTTCCTTCAACCTACACTTAAGTTCTGGAGAAAAGCCATTTTTAATATTTCTCCTGCCAGTACTCCACACTGGGTATTATGTGGAGCTATATGGTGCTCGCAGCTCAGATTGCCTTTCTGAGGTATTTCTTCTGCCACAAAGCACACGCAGATTTAAACATTAACTCAGTCATAAGACTCCAGATGTAGCACAGTTGAAGAGTGAATTCTCATTCTATAATTTTTTCTTAGAGTAGGGTAATCCGTTCTCTGGAGATCTGGACAGTTGTGGTGGCATTGCTTGCAAAAACTTGTAAGGATTTACAAGTGTTTACAGGAGAACTAATGGTGAATTTCAAATTATTGATTGTGGTTAAAGTAGCCAGCATGATAATCTGTCAGAGTTTTTTTGTTTTGTTTTTTTGGTTTTTGTTTTTTTTTTTTCTAGTAGTAAAACAAACAAAACAACTTGCTAGTTTTACACTATATCTGTTTGTCTCAAATTAAGGTTTCAGTTGTAGAACAGCCTACTCCCTCTCAGAGGGATTCTCGCTGTGGGCAGGAAGGGAAGAAAACCTCAATGAGCTGAAGCCAAGTTGCTGTTAATTTGCTCAAAGATGCAGAGATAAACTGTGGTTCAAACGCTCAAGTTCTTTTAAAGTGAATATTTCATCACAAATTATATGACCTTTAAAAATACTATTGAAATATTGTCCCTTTACAAGCAGAAATAATTATATGCTGTGTTTATGTGATCATTAATCCCTTTACCACACATTTCAAATGCTTCAAGATGCTCTCATGCTGTTTACTTCATCTGTTCAGACAGTGGATGATATATGAGAATCTTAAAACTAAAATTGGTGGAATTCTCTGATTTTTTTTCCATGGATGAAATGCAGTTTTACGGAGTTATTATCCTACTTGATTCAACAAACATTAAATTTCATTTAAATTCCTTAACTAAATATAAAATACAAGGCTAGAGAATGAGAATATGTTTGTTTTCTGCAGTACTACAGCAAGGCAGGATTGTAACCATGCTAGAAAACGGGGGAGTTTTCCTGATAAGATAGATCTCACTGTTGTTTTCTGTCACAGTGTTAATCATGTGCCCCACTAATATGGAAGTTTTACATTTTTTCATCTTATTACTTTAGGAGAGTTATTTCTTCAGTCTTCTCATGTCCAGATCTTTCTCAAGAAACAAAAAGGTCCCAGACATCAATCTTGTGTTCTTGCTTCATATCTTCCAATGCCTCAGACTGGCTGAATGTACACAGGGCTGCTTTCTTGGAGACACAGACCTGACTGGACACACTCTGTGCCAAATCAGCTGTGTGGTGACAATGCCTTGTGGAGTTAAAAAATGGGATTGGACACGAGTTGCACTTGCCTGGTCCATTGCACATGGACCATGTATGGGCTTTCTGAGCCCATTCTTCAGGTGGCACTGTCCCTCTCAACCCATCTCTGTGACTAGATTACATCACTTGTGGATTTGGTCATGGTTCTGATGCTTCAGTGTCTTGAGTGCTTCTTTAGATAAATTAAATGGTGCAATATCTTTTAATTTCATAACATTTTAATAAAATTCTTCTATTTTATTTTTTTATACTGACTTAGCGAAAAGAAAGGGGAAAAAAAGAAGATATAATAAACACATCAGTTTTGATCAGCTGCACTTGGTTTAACACAAGATGCTGATTTTGGTTTACTGGTTAGTTAGATAAGCAAAATCAATAATTTTTTCATTTCATTTACAATGCTACATAGGGGAATATTGTAGGCAGACTTATAGACTCTCAATTTAAATGTTTCAATTAATGATGAAACAGAGCTTATGAAGGTAAAGAGACCATAAATACATATATACTACGTTGAAATAATTTTTAGGTGTGAAAAATGATCCTGTATTGTGTAAAAGCCAATTCTTTTTCAGAGGTTACCAGTAAACTGAATTAGGCCAAATCCATTCAAAATGATAAGATACAGCAAAATAATCAAAAGCTGCATAATACTTATACATCAAGGAAGCAAAGTCGAGGTCTGGCATTTTCTAAATTCTTGCATGTGTCATATCTCCTATATGGTGATACATATATATTTTCCATATACTATGTTGCAATATATTTGCATTGCTAGATTATTTCTGTGATTAGTATGTGTGAGTAGTGGAGAAGACTGGAGATCTTTAACAGACATTTAGGTGAAGTATATATCTGCTTTAATAACAGACAAAATTCCTTCAGTGTTCATTTTTTCTGAAGAACCTGTGATTCTAAATTGCATTTGCTCACTATGATTGTAAATGCAAGCATAAACAGACTGAAAGCTCCAAAACACTACAATAGCAGAAGCAAAAATATCTCACTCACCATGGAAAGGGATCAATTAACTATATAATATCTAATATCTAAATGAAATTTGTCAAAAGTTTTACAGTTAGTAAGAGGAAAGGAAAAAGTCATAGGTCCCTTGACTCTTGCATACTCTGTTCCTATTTTTATCCTAATCCTGACTGACATTTTGTCCTGAGCTACCATTTATAAAATTACCATTTATAAAATTATCATTTATTCCTGCCAAAATTCTTGACAAAATAAGGAAACTCAGAATTTCCCCCTTTCAGGTTATCAGGCACAGTATGTCAGCAAAGCCTTCTGGCATCAGTCCAGCAGGTCTTCCCACAAGACCTTCCCTTCTGGCTGACTCCATACTGCTACTGATTTGTGCACAGAAGAATACATGTCCTACTTTACTTCCTTGAATGTCATGCAATGAAAACATTCTTTATACTGCTGGATGTGGTAACTTTTCTCACTGAAAAGAAAGGACCTACTTTGTTTTTTAGTTTGCAGTGTTTCAGTGTTTTTTCCTTCTGTAAATATTCTTAGAATCTTTTCTGTAAACATGGCCATGGTTCTCTTAGTAATTATCTATGCTTTCCTAAACTGTATCTATGTTTATGAATTCCAGTATACTGGGTGGAGAAATATGATAGATTGATGCCTTGACCAATGGAATTGAGAGGTAATGATTTCTACCTCCAATCCACGGTGATTTGTGAAAACATATAAATAAAGCAGAGGGTTCCGCCCTCTCTCTCTCTTTCCTGCCCTCTCGGTCTGCTGTCTCGGTGTGGTCTGTTATTCGGCTCCCTTTGGGGCTCTCGGCCTAGTAGGCCGGCCTGACCGAGTGCTACAGACCTACAATAGCTAAAATCACAGAGATGCTCAGTTTCAAAATGTGGAAAACTTTAGGTAGTTGAAATACAATTGCTCAAGCTAATCTTCCATCTTCTAACTCATTCTTCCATGGAAGTGAATGAAGTAGATGCCTTGACACAGTATCTTAAAATCAATTTACAGCTGTATGGTTCATGTGGGTTAGGCTTCACTTCAAGCACCTCTGTATTAAATGTCTAGTAACTCCATTGCATGCATATGGGTAAGAATTTGGCTGTATGATAGACTTCAACATCTGCTGTTTTGAAGGACAGCACCTCGGACAATAAGGAAGATTAAAATAAGCCTTGTGATGGGTAATAAGTTAGTGAAAGATTACAAAAGTTTCCTACAGAACAAATTTCTTGAAATTTCCTTTGCTTTAAGTTTTTGTTGGCAGTGCAAAAGCTGGGTGAAGCTTTCTAATGTTTTGTCAATTTAAATGATATAGGGTGCTGCTCTGCAAACAAAGGAAACATTAAGAATCCTTCTCTATGCTTATGAGAAATCCAGTTGTCTTTCAGAAGGCATAAATTAGCTGAGACACAAAAGTTACTTTAGAGCATCTTCATCTCACTTTTATAATACATAGTCAAAAAAGTTACAGAAAGTGTCCACCTCAGAACTCATAAAGAAAAACTACATTTGATTTGTACTTCTTTATTTACTGTAATTTTGCAAAGTAAAATGTGATGTTTAAATATCCAAAGGCAATAAATGCATAATTATCATTATGTTCCTAAAGGATTACAAAAATGAAGAGAGAGAAATAGGTCCTTTGTGATAACAAATGTAAAGGATAATGCACTTAATTGTAGGTAATCAGGGTAAATTAAGTAAAGACTAATACAGGTAAAGGTTAAAATAGCTAGATGAAAGTTGTGATTGGTAAGTGCTTAGGCACATAGTAATCCTAGAGAATGCATTTCTTGTAATTCAGTAACCTGATATAATGCCTACTTTTTCAAAAATTTCAAGGCAAAAATGGAATATAAAAGCATTTAACTGTTCAATAACAATAATAAAATGCAAGAATACCTAGACTAATAATAACAGCTGTTCTTGAAAGTTTTATCTCAGAACCAGGAGAAAAGTATGACATAATGACAAAATATGTGCATAACTAAGTTATTAAAAATGAGGCAAAAAAAGAAAAAAAGCCCAACACTAAGATAAGAGAATGAATGTGGTTCAGACTTGGAAGTCTGAACCACAATATCTCATCAGGAATGTATTATCATGAGTCCCAATGGAAAATATGTAAACTAATAAAAGTGTAAAGACATCTGCTATAAGGTTTGTTAAAAATCTGATAGTGGAAAAGCAATTTTCTACAAAAGTACTGGGTTTGGGTTTTTTTAATAAAAATAAAATTATTTTTTTCAAAAAAATATTCCTAGCATCACTAAAAGAACACTGCTTTAATTTACATTTTATATTCAGGTCTAGGATTTGGGGTTTTTTGTGTAATCTGTCTCCAAAAATACAATAGATATTAAGTTTATTTCTCAACCTGAAGTTTTAGGTCTATTTCCCCCTCACTTTTTGGGGTATTTTTAATGTGTCTAAAAGGTCTGTTAAAAAAACAAGTTTTCATCAGGCTCCTTACAGTGTACAGTTTACTAATTACCAACATCTCATCCCTGTATAAAAACCTCCTTTTATCTTCTTCTAGAGGGACAAATTTGTTTTGCCTGAGACCAAGACCTCACCTAACACAGTATTCCAGAGCAAGAGTTCCTTGTTGGAGTATCAGCCATGGGATTTCCCTCCATTGCCAAGTACAGCTGTCAAAATGACAGATCAAGGGTTTGATAAAAAGCTTAATAAAGTGGGAGCTGTAACATATATTAACTTTATTTTCGAGGTAAGGTGAATACCCATTTGCTTGGTGTTGGATTCTCAAATACAGACACAAATTCAAGAAAGTTGTATTTGATCAAGATCCCTATAAAACCTTAAACAATAGTGAAAATTATGTTTTTGGAAACAACATCATATTATAGGGATTTATGTCATCTTATTTAGAATAAACTTCATAAAGAACACATGCAACAAAGGTGAACCAAACAAGTTATTTTCTTTAGGAGTTTTTCCCAAGCACTTACTTTTGTTTGGCCAACTTTTGTTTGACACTTTTTCTTCCCAGAACCAAACTCCTGACAAATAATGTACTAACGTAACTGGATCCAATAGACAAATAATCCAAAATGGAAAATGTACTAAATCTCTCAGGCTTTACACAGTCTTTTTTTCACCTGATATTGAAGAGAAAAATCCAGATGCAGAAGCATAAAGGAGTTTCCATGGATTTTTGTGTCATTGCTTAAAGTCGCTATTAAAAAAACATAAACAACAAACAAAACAACAACAAAAAACTCCACCCAACCAAAAAAAAAAAAACCTCAGAAAACCCCAAACCAACAAATCCAAACCACAACTACTTTCTAAGTACAGTTAAATTGTACATCATGTCAGTAAAGCTCTCTTACTGTGGTTACATATCTTTATTATGTCTGGCAAAGCACATCTTGCTCACAGAGAGCTGACAAAAATATTGTTCTGCCACTGTAGTCTACACAATAGGTTTTTGCTTCTGCAGATATATCAGTCTCAAATCACACCACATCTATCCCAGCTGACATGGATGTTCTGGCAGATGTCTGTAGCATAAGTATACCATCAAACAATGGAATACCATTTTCTCTTATATTCCCAAACAGGTAAGTTCATTAAAAAATGTAAAAAGTTATAAATTAACAGATATATGAGCAGTTCTAGACAATATTGGTCATTACTGTAAACACATCAAGACCTTCAGATGGAAAATAAAGAGTTCTGAGAGAGAAAGTGAGAAACACAGGTTAACCAATCATTTCTCAAAATTCAGGTGAAATTCTGTGTGATAGCCACATTCACGATTCAGCTTTTTTCTTAAGAATAATTAATTGTTACTATAAAATCACTGTATTCATGTGTGGTGGAAGTGTATGAAAATTTATAAGAAGGAAATTTTCATAAAGCAACTATCATCTTAAATTAGAAATAGAAATCAACTAATACATCACAGAAAAAATTAGACAGAAAAATATAAGTATATTCTTCTGAGAGGACATAATGTAGCAGCAAAGGAATACCTTCAGATCTATAACACTAAAGATGCCATTTCTGTAAAGCAAATTTTGTAAGTGAAGAGGACATTGAAGGCACACATCCAATCCCTTTGTCTGATATATGTAGTCAGACTCAGCAGGCCAAAATCAACATTAAACCCAAAAAACACAGTCATAAGAACAGAAATGTAATCTCTGGAGCTAAATCTAACACACAATTTTGAGAGCAGCAATCTTGCTGAAATGAGAAAAAAAAAAGTTCTTGGATTTTTGTATGGGAAGAGAAGTCAGAACTTTATATCACTTCTGGCTTGTTTCTGTCCTGAACCTGCATATATAATAGCATTCCTTTACAAGGGTCCTGATGCAGGAGTCGTGCACTGATGCTCTGTTTAGATATTGCCAAGTATTATATTGTTTTAGCATCTGTAACAATGCAATAAAATCCAAATGTTTTTAACTGTCCAAGCATTTACATGCCAAATGCTTGATGTGAAGATAGAAGTCGGAATTACATGTGCACAAATTCCCAAGCTGTGTGCGTCTGCTTAGCATTTCATGCACACATATTGAGAAAATGTATTTTGCATGAGTTCTTTAAAACATTTGCTATATATATTTTGGGGTTTTTTTCCTGTGCTTATTTGTCCATTTCTCTTTTATATCTCTTAAAAAATCAGTTGTGAATTATTATGGCTAGATTAAGTTTTATACTCATCTGCCTTTGAGAGAAGGGGAGATGCTTTGCTAACTCTCCTAGGAAGCAGAGATC
>VYZT01006104.1:1293-11402 GCA_013400735.1 Pomatostomus ruficeps | reverse complement strand
TATATATATATATAAAACATGCATTTGATTATTTTTATGTAAGAGGTTTCTTGCAAATGCATTTGGATATTAAGTGTATAATGTATGCATATAAACACATAATAAGAGGGAGTAATTATATAAATGAGTAGAAACAAGAGAGAATAACAAAGGTGCCTGTAAGATCTGGAGGTGGTCCTCTTATTTTAGGAGAAATTGTTTTCTGTAATAATAAAGAATTCATCCCCACAAAGTAGTCTGAGGTGCAATATCAGGGGCACACACTGCCATGGTAAGAAAATGGTTTGCATACTAATGGGTTTTACATTAATTTTCTGACAAACTTAATTGAATACCACCACTCATGTTACTGTTTGGTGTCCTAGATCACTATCCTCCCTTTTCCTCTTTTTCACAAAGCACCAGCTTCAGAAGCAGAAGGCACAGCTGCCAAGGGACAGATGGCACAACCTGCGGCTTGAAAGCTACACGGCATGACACAGCCTGTTTTAGCTTAAACTCCTGTCCTTGCCACTGGGAAACAGGCTTCTCATGAAGCCTCCTGGTCTCTCACCTCTCCAGATTGTACTTTAAGTTGCACTGTATCTGATACAGCAGTTTTGAAAAGAATTTCTGAGACCTACACAGAAGTTTTGACCAAGAGCAGACTTCATTATGTTAAACATAAGACCACATTTCACTGTCTGGGCCCAATGGAAAGGAAAACCAAAAAAAAAAAACCCCACAAAACAACCAGGCAGCATGCAGGAGCCCAGTGTAGCACTACAAAATAGTGTTTACATTTGTAAATTTTTAGTAATATTGAACACTTTTAACTGAGATGAAGGGTCCCAGTGACACCCTCATCTTAATTGCCTTCTTGATTTGTAAGGACCCACCAGCCAGCCAAACATCCATCTTCACAGGATCAGCAAAGAGATCCAGTAACTTTACAGGCACAATCTTCACCTCAAACCAAGCTTAAGCAGAGGCAAAGTACCTTAAAGCTAATGAAGTCTAGATTTAATTTCAAAACTGAAAAATACCAAAGCCACCACTAAGGGAGAGTGATGGACTACTTAAACTCTCTTACAGTGTTGAGGGGTTTTTTTATGGAGGTGAGATACTGTATGTAATAGCTCCCAGAACGAGTCAAACTCAAAATAACCAGGAAAGAGCAGGAGCTGTGTTGTCCCCTTAGAGCTTCTTCCAGATCACCAGTACCTTTGCCCACAGGCTGAATGCAGGAGTATCCTGCTTTTTGTTTTTGAGGGAAAGGAAACTTGTAAATAGAAGCCCAGGATCAAAGACATACTGAAACAAACCTCGTCCTATTTGTCCCAAAGTCCTCAAGGAAGATGGAGGTTTTGTGGAAATAATAACGAATTAGATGTATAGAAATATTAGATATATAGATTAGATGTATAGAAAGAGACAACATTGCCAGTGCTCTCACAACTCCTTTGTCATTAAACAAAGATGCTAGTCATCACTAACTCAGAATTTCAGTGTAGACTACCAAGTTTGGTCTTCAGTTTTTAATTAGAATTATGCTTAAAAGTCTCCACAGAATACCTTTTTTTAATGGTCACAAAAATTCTTATGTGTTATGTATGAATGGTAATTAATTTAAATGCATAGGAAATGCCAGTAATTTCATCTGATAATAAATGTAAAACACTTCTTTACAGGCTGAAAACATCATACTGGCCTAGTGTACCAAACCCAAGAAACAGCAGTGCACTCCAAGATATGGCAAGTACTCTTCTGACAGCATGAAAAAATACAGAGGGGAGATCTTTGATTAATCTCTATAATGCTATTTATTTGTCCTTTCACACTGCACTCTAGAAAATTTCTAATATCAACAGCTGGGAGGCCAGAGTAATATTCAAAATATAGGATGGGGGCATAGGCTGATCTCTCTGCCCTTTAAATTTCATAAAGGTCTCATTTATTTTTGAGTACATTATGGAGCATTTTTAAAAGCATGGTTCTTAAAAGAACTAATTAAATCTGAATGGAGGGAGATGGAGGCTAAAAAGAGAAATTCAGTTTTTATATCCAGTCAGTTTTCACCAACTCAAACTGATTATTAAGTACAAGTCATTCTAAATACAAAGTAATGAATTGTGGCCTAATTCCAGACAAATGTCATGACAGAGGTCACGTGACGTAACGTGGTGTCTTCTGAGGTCTGCTCCTTACTCCTCAGTCTCTGCTTGCCTCTAAAGCAATCCAGGGGCTCTGGCTGGCAGCTGGTAGCTGTCTGAGGAGCACCTACTGGTCAACAGGCACCAAGGTTCAGCAGCATGCTCACATCTTGCCCACAGCTTTCCCGTGGGCTTTGACAAATATACCTGAATTTCAGCAGTAAAGAAGCAGAGAAATCTGCTGTTGGAAACAAATACAGCTGTTAGAAGCAGCTGCTGGACACCACATTATCCACTTTTGCCTATTAGTGGACATGTTTGTATCAGTGTCTCCTTGTCTCCTCCTTTTAATAAGATTTCTGCTGCAGTTTTGGTGACATCCAATACTAAAGCCCTCCTTTTAGAACATTTAAGTTTATCTCTTAAGTCTTAGACCACCTACCATTGTGTTTGTGGGGTAGGCACTAGTACTGCTTTCCTTTATAAATCTCTTCTTCTGGAAGACCTGAACTTAATTTGGCACTTGTCAATCTACAAGGTTCCCTCATGAACTTTAACAAGCAGACTCCTATCTAGTCAAATTTCAGGCATTGGCTAGTATATAGCTACAAGCCAGGCACTGGCCAAAACTGGGGCACAGAGTGAAGTCATCAGAAACAAAATTTCAGAAGACCCTTCTAGTCTACTCATAATCAAAAGTTTTGCTGAACATCAGCATTGCCTCCTGCGGTACACCAAGTATGGATTTTCATATTCCAGATCAAGACTTCCTCGCTTGTTTTCTTCCTTTCTTCCGCCTAAATGTAGATAAAGAAGTGATGAGTTCAGAGCTAGTATCAGGTAGTCATTTTGCAATGAATAATTGCAAGTGAAATATCCTGAGGCTGCATGCTACAGAAAGGACAAACAGGTTTTATGAACTACAGTGCCTCTTTGACATAAAATGTTTAAAAGCAAAATATATGAATTTAAAATGCCTTTAACTTTTCCTGCAGATGCAAAGCAACTGTCAAAGGAAATGAAGTCTGTGTTAACCACACCTGGTAGAGAATGCTCTAATGTTGATAACAAGGCAGACACAGAAATACCATATACCTGACAATGATTTGGAGAAAGCAGAAAAAACACTATGTCAGGAGAGAGGACAATAAACAGGTTACCAGATATATTGTCTAGATGTAATCTGGTATTCTGAACAACTAATGAACTGTGGAGAAAGGCATTCCCCTAAAGGGCACTGCAAAACTGAGGCAGGGAGCAAATCTTGCTATATTCTGTGTACTTATTCGATTTGCAGCTGTTTCGAGACTGAACCTCACCAGTTCAGTTGAGCAAAGTAGTAACTCTTGACAAAAACAAAAAAACAGTCCAGATAGGCAGCAAGATGACTTGTTCTCCAGATACAGGATTATTTAAAGAAATGTAAGTCAATGATACGTCCCAGGGTACAGAGCAGCAGGAGGAACTGGAGATACTCTCATTACAGAGACCAGGAAAATGAGCTACAGAGAACTAAAATGTCAGTCAGTCATACAATCAGTCCCCTGTTCTTCACATATAGGCAAGGTTCTTCAAAGATGCTTCTTCTTCTTCACCTATTGCCTCTTTCAGACAGAATCATAGAATTGCTGTGTTGGTTGGAAAAGACCTTCATGATCATCAAGCCTAACCATTAACCAGCACCACTGTGTTCACCACTAATCCCTGTCCCCAGGTGACACGTGGACTTTTTCTGAACACTTTTGGAGATGGTGAATCCACCACTTCCCTGGACAGACTGACCACCCTTTTAGAGAAAAAATTCTTCCTAATATCCAATCTAAACCTTCTCTGGTGCAACCTGAGGCCATTTCTTCTCATCCTGTCAGTTGTTACCTAGGCAAAGAGATCAGCTCTCACTTTGCTAGAGCCTCCTTTCAGGAGTTATAGGGAGTCAGAAGGTCTCCCCTGAGCTTCCTTTCCTCCAGGCTTAACAGTCCCAGCTCCCTCAGCCACTTCTTGTATGACTTGTGCTCCAGACCCTTCCCCAGCTCCGCTGCCCTTCTCTGGACTTGCTCCAGCACCTCAATCTCCTTCTTGAATTGAGGGGCCCAGAGCCTGTCCAGACACAGGATTTGAGGTGTGGCCTCACCAGTGCCCTGTACAAGGGGAAAATCCCTGCCTCCATCCTGCTGGCCACACCATTGCTGATCCAGGCCAGGATGACATTGGCCTTCTTTGTCACCTGGGCACACCCTGGCTCACATTCAGTCACTGTCACCAGCACCCCCAGGTCCTTTCCAGCCACTCTGCCCCAGCCTGTGGCACTGCCTGGGGTTGTTGGGAGCCAAGGGCAGCACCCGGCACTGGGCCTTGTTGAACCTCACACCACTGGGCTCAGCCCATGATCCAGCCTGTCCCGATCCCTCTGCAGAGCCTTCCTGCCCTCCAGCAGATCAGCACTCCCACCCAGCTTAGTGTCACCTGCAAACTGACTGAGGCTGCACTCCATGAGACCATCGATGAAGATACTAAACAGAACTGCCCCCAGTACTGAGCCCAGGGGAACAGACACCTGCTGGATGTAATTCCACTCACCACCACTCTCTGGGCCTGGTCATCCAAGCAGATTTTAACCAGCAAACAGTGCACCTGTCCAAGCCAGGAGCAGCCTGTTTATCCAGGAGAATTCTGTGGGAAATGGTATCACAGGCTGTACTAAAGTCCAGGTAGACATAAAACCTCTTTTAGATTTGGCAGCTGTGGAATTTGGGCTGCTCTTTGTAAAATAAATATTATAATGAAGATATATATCACACAAGTCTTTATTCAAAACAAGGCAGAAGTTAACCATGCCGTGGTGTCTACTCATCCTATTACAAGAGAAAAATAGAGCTATTTTATGTGGTGTTGGTGATATTTCAAAGAACAGCATTCCCATTTCCCAGTCAGATCAGAAATTGTAAGAAGAAAGAAAATAAAAAACAATACACACTCACTTATTTTTTACTAAAAAAGCCGTAAGAATGTAAAAAAATTTAGAGCAAGGGAGCAGGGAGGAAGGAAGGAAAAAAAATTTCATAGCTATACCAGCCTGCCCATAATTTAAAAAACATTATGGCAAATGTGGGCAAACCCAGAACAATCTAAGTGGAAAATAAATAAGCTTGGTGTTACCAACTGTTCTCCATTTAACCATCCAGAATTTGCAAAAACTTGTTACTGCAGGTATACTCAGATCACAACATGGCATTAAGTTTAATAAGAAACTGCAGCAGCTGACAGCTTAATCTTGTCTGGCTGCTGTTCAAGTTGCTGCCTTTTTATAGAAACATATTTGCTAAATTTTTTGAAAGCTGTTGTTCTCAGAACAGCACATCATGAGGCTTAAATTTTATCATCACTACATTTCATCCCAAGTAAACATAAAAGCAAGAAAATCTTTGCTTAAGTAATATGGGACAGGAGAAGATGGTCGTCTAAGTTAGGGACATAAGTATTTTCATTCATATTTCTAAAACCAAAAATGATAAATAAATGAATTAATTAGCATATTATTCTTTTTCCTTGCTTTGTCTCACAGACTAATTGGAAACCTGTTTCAAGGTCACTGCTTCAGGCCCTGTCAGACAATTATACCACCAGCCTCTTTGTCATAGAGCACAAGTCAAAGGCTCCTCTGACGCTAGACCTCTTCACAGATGGTGGAGAAGACAGCAAACATGACACTTGCCAGTCAGAAAAACCTAGCAATAACATAGACATAAGCCTGAGGCATGAAGAAATCCCTGCAGAAGCAGTTACAAGTGAAAAAGACATCATTTCCACTGAAGTACCACTCTTGAGTAACTATGCCAGCATGGAGTTCAGCCAGAAAGCCCTGATGAGTCTGACAGTGAGCATGCCTGAAAGAGCTGCTCATCCTCACCTGGAGATGGAACTAAGCAGTAAGCCAGCACAAACTGTGCATAAGGTTATGTTTGCTTCCCAGGACTACCTCAAACAAAGCCAGGTAGTACTTTTGCCATCTGGACCAACTTTCATGGGACAAGTCAATTAAAACTGCAGCATTTTCATAATTTTCCTTACCATAAAATCAAGTTCCAAAACTTTTGATACTTGAGTGGATCCACTAGGACCACATAAGACAGTGAGTCTGTGACAATAGTTATCTCCACTACAGTAAGTTTCCTTGGCAAAATAGATTGGTTATATGATTAGATTAGCTATTTCATCACAGTCATTCATAGAAAGTCCTACCATCTTCACACAGACAAAACTTTCAGTGACTTATATGAAAAATCTTTCAGTAAAGTATCTCTTGCTTAGTATTTTGTTCCAGGGCACTCAGGAGCCATTCAAGGCTTCAGGTCTAAGCACAATATCATTGTCAATATCAGGAAAATTCTCTGCTTGCCATGACCGGCTTAGGATCTGATTTTCAGATCTCCTAAGTTCTTCAGCAAAAAAATTTCAGGAAAATTATCTACCACTTCAAAGAAGCTTTCCAGTTGGTCAAAGCTGACCAAAGAAATTAGTGCAAATCTTTCAAATCAGGAATCTAAGATTGTGTTTATTGATCTATGTAAAACATCATTAGTGCTTTTCATCCTAGAACTTTACAGCTTTAGCCATTGTAGATAAATAGTGCTGTCAAAGTGAAGATGATAATAAGTTTCGTTAACAATATTGGAGTTGCTACTTGTATTAATTTAAGTCGATTTCCTCCTGCAATTACCTACATATTCATAAAAATCCGTCCATACTCTGCGATGAGGTGTAGCTGCAGATATATTTTCACACTGCATGCAGTGACAATAACTGTTAAACAAGCTTCAGGAGCTGAACAGATAGTTCAGTTAGCCATCCCTCCAAAGATTACATGGAAGAGGAGCCACTGGAATACAGGGGATAAAAGGGGATAAAAGTGTTCCTCAATTACACTTTCTATGTGACTCCATCATGTACTTCCACAATGCAAGGAGTCTGAACTACTTTCTGGTTTACGAGAGTTTCTTAGTCATGAACTCTGCAGGCATTAACAGTCTTCACTTACTGTAGAAAACCTAGTTTATTGTTGTTGTCTCAAGTTTAAGGAGAATTTTATTAAAAATGTTTTGTGGAGAAAGAAATTGATCAACTGTACTGTAAGCACGAGAGAATGCATAGATAGACTTTTTTTTAAATTCTCTCATTAAAATGACATTCACACAAATATTTCCACTCATGCTGCAGTATGAGGCAGTAGGAATTATAGAACAACCATGTTTGCAAAAACTCAAATTCCATATCCCCCACTTCATTGATTTAGTGAGAACCCATAACAAAACCTGCTTTATTCATTTTCCTTATTCATTTTCTCTTTAACTACATCTCTCTATATCTGTTAAGATTGCTGGGAAAAAAACCTACACTTCACAGTGGGTTACCCATTGGTTTTTTTCTTAGCACTTAAAAATCACTGTTCTCCCACAAAGCAATGTGCACTCATGGTTGTTAAATCTCATAACTGAAACAAGAAGTGACAGGAGCACTCCCCAGAGATAGCACAAGTTTGGAGAGTCTTTTAAATATCTTCCTTCTTTTTTTAAACTTCGCCTGATTTGAATTTAAGAGAATGCAAATGACCCTGCTATTAGGTGAGCTATTTTTACTTGTACTATTTAGTAGTGGTGTTGAAAAGCTGTTACAATGAAGTCCTGACACATAATCATTATCAAGTAGTCATCATTTGTCCATTTCCAAAATATGAGAATTATCCATGCTCCTTACTTATTTCTTTCGTTTCTGGTCAAAGAAACTTATTTTCCTGGTGCAGTTTGTACCTTCAATAGCTTTACTCATCCCTGTAAACACTGAATTCTTCTTTTTTTACTGTATACCTACCAAACCAATATGTATTTTTCTGTTATGTATAAAGTAAGTATGTAGAACCGAAGGCTTAGAAGCAGTGTCAGTATATGAAGCAGCCTTAATACATGAAACTCAAGAGACAGTTGGGCTTTTAACTCTACTGTACCAGTCATTGTCTGACGTCTTGCTAAAGAGAATTCATATAGCAGGACAGGAGAATTGTACTAGAAGCACCCATGGATATTAAATAGAAGGAATAGAAGTATTCTACTTGAAGTTATAAAGCTCACAATATATGTAACTCTTAATTGATCTCAGAGCAATATTTGTGCAATGGCTGCAAACAGTACATTTGGGAGAATAAGAGATATGTGAAAAATCCTGGTGTGAAGATTAGATATAAATTAAGAACTCATCCTGTCATGATACATCATTTGAGAGCAAAGAAAGAACGTTTTATGTGGAGAGAAATAGAAGAGTGCACTTGCTAAGTATTTCATGCAGCCAAAAAGGAGGTTTAGTTGGAATAATGTACTTACTGAGGGACATGGGATTAGGAGACATACTGTGGTCAGGTCTCCAGTTTAAGGAAAATAGGTTTCTGTGGTTTGTTTTTTAGGTTGGCTCTTCTGTGGAGATTTTTAGTTGGAAGGGTCCTACAACAATCATCTAGTTGTACTCCCTGACCTCTTCAGGCTGTTTAAAATAATGTGTGCATATACTGGTGTATAGTGACTGCAGAAGCCTTCCTCTACAAATAAACTTGTAAGATAGCTCATTCCATGTGCAATAATACTGTTCAAGTGGTTTGTGCAGTGTTCTTAGCTTCAATATATGTTATGTTGAGTGAAATCACAGATATGACCATAAATGACAAGGTGTTTTATTATTAAGTTTTAACTTTCTTTTCACAGTCATCATAGCTCTGGATGATCACTGTTAGCATTAGTGAGAATTTAGACATGGCTTAGAAAACTGTAGGCACATCAGCAGAGTGATTTATGGCATGGGATATTATACTGCAAGGTTACAGTGCTTTAGCATTCTATATTTACAGAGAAAGGAAAGAAATTCTCAGTCTCTAATGTAGCACGAAGCTAGGTTTGTACACATGTATTTTTTTCTGGTATCCAGAGAAGGTGTTGTTTCTTGTATGGACATTAAGATTTTTTAATTGTTTTTATGAATTTTATGATATTTTTTATTTAGTGCTTAAAGTCAGAGTACAGTGCAGTAGTTAGCACTGAAAATTACCACAGTGTGTCAGGGACAAAACAAGTATTCATCCTGGAATAGGAGATTGCAGCAACCATAATATTGTACAGGTTTACTCTGTATTAGTTAACAAATTAATAATAATATCTACCAAATATCTACAAACTCCCCTGGAATCTAAGCCTCTGAGGTACTGTGACAACCCTTAAGGCCACTTTTATGGCACAATAGTACCTGCACTCAAGCAGAGTCGTCTGGAAAGCAGAGATCACAGAGGCATCCTGTCAAACCAAGTCAACTGCAGCTACTGCTACAAAAATTGTAAAATAATGAAGCACTTCATGAAAGACTTCTAACTAGAGAAGACACTCATCTTGGAGCTCTTGACTCTATGTCCCATGCTCTTAGTTTGCCTGTTTCTCTCTCTCGATGGCACTGTATGTCTGTTGCCAGAATGATGGTAAATGTGTTCTGGTACAGTGTTGATGGAATCTGTATGAACCTGTGTCAGGGTTTGGGATACTTTTTTTTTTTTGTTTGGCTCTCTGTGTTGGAATTTTCCCCCATTCTAGTTTCTTGGGGGGTATAATGAGCAAGTAATTCGTTGCTGGGAAACCTTAATGGTGGAAGATTAAGAAGGGAAAAAGAGTTGGCTCGGAGATGGGTGCAGCTGGCTAGCCCTTATCTGGGATTCCCTGATATCTGGGATTTTTCCCCTCAGAGTGGGGCAGAGATACTGGGATGAGTTTAAAAAGAGCCAAGCTGGAGGGTACCTTCTTCGCTCCTGGACGCTGAGAAGAGAGGGAGAGAGACTGCTTGGAGCTCCAGGAAGAATCTTCGTCCACCGTGGGCTTCTGTTTCCAGCTGCGTGTTTCTACCAACTCCCCACCATCCGCTCCAGTGTCTCTAGGGAAGGAAACTCGGGATCCC
>VYZT01006097.1:8752-29617 GCA_013400735.1 Pomatostomus ruficeps | reverse complement strand
GTTGGTGGGTTTCTTGAGTTGGTAGGTCATGATCCCCTGACAGAATTACCTTGTACACAATCAGAGCTGATTCAACACAGTTGCTGAGTTGGCTTTCTTGTGGTCCATAAATTCTGTGTCCTTTGTGTCCAATATCAGTGATGTGTTCTCCTCCAGTTTTGTTAACTTCCCCCTAGGTCTGAGATAACACCTGGACAATAGTACCACCTTTATCTTATCTCAAGTTCTCTCTGTGATGGCTTAATTTACACTCCAAGTTCTGGCTATCCATGGCAGCATATTTGGGGAGGGGGCTTTGTTGTTCATTGGTGGTCACAGATGCCATCTGTCCCATAGCTTGGGGTGATCTTTGATCGGATGTGTACGAGCAGTTGCTTTACACAGTTTGCCACAGGGGGAATTTCCGCCCAGATGTGTTAACCAGGATGAGCTAACCAGATCTCACCTCTGCCAGGCCTGGAGTCCACACCATCCTGTCACTCTGTTCTGTGCTTATTTCATGGCAAAGCCCTTCTGTGGCCTGAACAGTGTTTGAGACAGATACACCTGTGCTCTTTAACTGCTAACAGCATACGACACTATTTTGACCTTAGGAGTGAGTCTGTAACACAATTCTTATTACTCCTTTTAATAAACCAGTGATACATAAGGCCTTACAAAGAGTACACAGAGAAATTCAGCATTGTTCAATTTTGCCTTTCTTCAATTTCTAACACTTCCAGATGTAATATTACTCTAAATGACATGGGGACTCTATTGCTGTTTCTGGGGCATGGCATGATATATGAACTACCTCTCTAGTTCTATATAGGTCGGTAACTGCTTTGGGAGTGGTTGTTGTAATCATATTCATGATACATCAGAATAAGTGTTTCAAAGTCTAATCTTTATATTTGTCCAAATTTCTTCCTGGGAGACTTTGAATGACTAACTTAGTACTTATCAGAAACATTCAAACTCTCTTGGCTTCTGTTTTCTAATGCATAACTTGTTTATTATGGACAAAGGGCTTCCTTGTTACCTACTTTTAGTGGAAGTCTAGAGGGACTTGAAGGCATTAGGGAAATAACAGGCAGAATTCTCCTCTGAGTTGTGTCAATATAATCATGTTTCAGAAGTCCTATGATAGTTTAAGTGTTGCAAATTTTTTTTATAACAGTGTCACAGGATGTCACTGAAACCTTTAATTGTATATACTGTATTCCCATATCTGCAGTTATCTCATTTCACTAGCATGAAACTTCATTAATAGAGAGTATCTCATGCTGTCGTGTTCTGAACACCAAGCAGTGAGGGAGAGACTGCAGACAAGAACCTGAAGCCTTGAAGTTTGGTTCATTCATGGCAGTTTTTCAATTTCTCACCTAAAGGTTTTGTTCTGTTCATAGTGTGAGGCTATGACTGTCAAGAGAATCTATAAAATGAAATTCTGCCTTCTTCTAGGTGTCTCTGGAGCTGAAGAAAGATCAAACCTGGCATATTTATAGCTCTACATAAGAACATCTTAGGCCATCACTGTCAACATATGTAAAACTTGCATGGGACAACATGAAAAGACTGTTAGAAAAATAAAGAAGTAGGCATACTGTAGACACAGCAGCCAGCAAAACCCCTTATTGCACAGACCTACTCAGTGGTTTTCATTATGCCTCTCTTAAAAATTCTGAGTTTATGTTGAACCAAAGCGTCCATCCTATTTACTAGCATTCATTGAATGCAAACTGGATTCTTTTGAATACTTTGGCAATCAACAAAAGTGTTGAAATTGTGTGCCATCAGTGCTCAAAGATAATTATCATTTCACAAGGCTTACTCTTTGAATTGGTAAGAATTTTTGTGAATTGATAAAAATACATGATCTTTGTCCCACAGATCACATATTGCTTGCACAAACTGATATTGCTTATCCAAATATGCCAGAAATAATCTCATAAGTTTTGCAGAAATGGCCAGCGGTCACAAATTCAAAAACATGTTCTCCAGTACTGCAGCATCACACACATGTATTTGTGCAATAGAACAGTATTCACTGGTTTCTTGTTTCTCCCACACAGATTAATGTCAATCCTCCTAAAGCAGAGTTGTCTTATTTCATCTGTTATTCACAGCATTTGTCTTCTGAAATTTGGTATAATTTGATGACAATTGAAATCACCATGTTACATTTTTATTCCCCAAACTAGACTGACATGCTAGGCAGAACGATTGCAATGAATTTTCTCTTAAAATTTATCAGGGAGGGATGGGTGTTGCCCTGACTTTGCAGTGTTCAGTGTTTTCTTGTTAGACTTTCTCTCTCATAGCCATGACTTGTTTTCTCTCTATTATCTATGTTTTCCTAAATTGTATCTGTGTTTACGAATTCCAGTATACCAGATAGAGAAATATAATTGACAAATACTTTGACCAAGTAGATTATAAGAGGTAGTGATTTCTACCTCCAATCCACGGTGATGTGTGAAAACATATAAAATAAAGTCAGAGGGCTCTGCCCTCTCTCTTCCTGCTCTCTCTCCTGCTGCATCTGTGTGTGTTCTTGTGTGGCTCTCCTTCGGGCCCTCGGCCTAGCAGGCCTGCCTAAAAAGTGCCATAGATGGGTAACATAATCCTTGACTATGTGGCTGCAAGAGATTTCCTTATTTTTCAACTGTCAATTTTCCATGAAATTGAAGATATTTCTTAGAACCAGCAAAATTCCACTAACAATACATTGACTTTTAATGCCTAGAAGCAATGCACTAGGTCTTTATCTGATTAGAGTAATGGCTACCTTACTGATCACATCAGTATTATGCTTCTGTGTGAGTTGTGTGAAAATCATTGTCTAACAGAAATAACCTATTAACTATGGAAATTATTAGTATGCTGGCCACTGGCTGGCAGAGTCAGAGTATGCTCAAGTTAGTAAGGCTTCCTTTTATTCAGGCTTGTTCTCCTTTGTACTGTCAGAAAGTTCAAATAAGATACTTTTCACCAAATTCTTCAGAAACTCTGTCTTCTGTAAATTTGAATTGCCCTCTTGATCACATATAAGAGCATCTGACAGGCATAATAGAGATGCAACTTGCAGTGTCACTTCTGATTATTTAAAATTTAAATTGGCTTGTTCAAATATACTGCGAATAGTTGTGGATACCATTAGAAATTCTGCCATTTTAGAAGTCTCAATGTAGTGTATTCCTTTATTATATCTTTTCCAATTTAAGCTTCATAATTTTATTTTTAAATAACTTCTTCTATAAATAGAATTTCTAAATGATCATTCAGGTGCATATAAAAAAATGTTCCTAACTACTGTTATTCTCAGAATCTTGACTTTCAGGAGTCTTACATGATATGTGAACACTGCAAAAGTCCTAGAATACGGTTTTGAGAGGAATCAATGGAGAATACTTAAATAGATGTTCTGTAATCCTTGCAGTTAGTGAACTTGTCACCTTGGACTAGAAACCATATTTCAGAGCAAGGGAGCAGGGGTCAGAGGATGCTGAGCTGTCACTTACAGGCATAAATATTCACAAAAATAGTGTTTTATTTTTAAACTTAGAAGCATAACAAGTTTTTTTCCATAATACTTCTTTAGAAGTGCATACTTCAGAACTTACAGAATTACTAAAATAAAAACTGCTGATGAAACAAAAGGATTTATTTTTAGTGCTTGAAGTAAAAACAACGTAAACTATAGCAATTAAGCAAATCCATTCCACAAACCATATATCACATAGCCCAAGTATTATATTGCAAACATCATACTACCAGCTAGTGCCCTAAAAAATTAATATTTGATAAGCTTGTCCTCTTTCGAAAGTAAACTAAACTAGAAATTTTAGAAGTATATAATGGATGATAATTATTCTTTTTCTAGCTAAAGTTCCTTAAAAAACCAAACAAGCAAATAAACAAAACCCCTTAACTTTAAGTAGGTAGGTCAGATGAAAAGTGGGATAGCAGTGTCACAGCAGATTATTCTATCACCATGGTTTTTATTTACTTTTATTTTGAAGATGAAGATGTTAAGGTAGGGAACACAACACAAGAGACTGAAGCAGCAGCAGGAAAAATGTGAAGGAAGAGAGCCTGTAAATAGCCACAGAATTGTGGGTTTATAGGTGCATTTCTTTTAATAAGTTCTTCCTATATCTTATAAAATATGTTTCCTGCTTCAGCTGAGCTTTTATCTTATAATATGCACCTGTATGTCTCATGGTTTCGCTCAATGACCTCTGGTGAAACAAGAATATTCAACAGTTTAGTCCTTCCCCTAGCAACTCTCAGTGTAGCAGTAACGTTGAGAATATTTTCTGATTCCTTTTCAATGCAATAAGTTTTCTTTACCAGTCTTTATCTTTAGACTGTTTTGTTATAACCTGAGAGAAGCTCGTAGGTCATACTTTCTCATTCCTACTTTTGTCAATATTCAGCATTGTACAATCAATAATTTATCAGCCGCTTTCCTACAGCAACACAAACTAGTGACACAAAACCAGCTCAAGAATGTATGTGTTACTCATGGCTCCCTCAGTCACTTACTGTTATTGTGGCATCTCAGCAGTGTCTTTATTCATGCAGTTATCATGCTGCTACCAGGGACCTTAGGCCCAAAGCTGTGCTATAAGTCACTGGTGCCCATTTTGCACAATCCATTTTACTAAGTGGATACACTGTGTCCTGGGAGAAGAGCATTTCAGCAATGAGTAACAAGGCAGAATCTGAAAGGAAACAAAATCTCGTTGCTGTTTTGTTGTAAACAGTAGTTGTCAAACTTGTGCATCATTTATTGTCGATCTCATATTGATGCTTTTATAGCAGGTGTTACCTTTCTGTATGAATGGTCTGAAATGAGATCCAATAAGAGTAGTACCAGCATAGAAGAGCCATGCCAACACTCCTTTCAGTAGGAAAATGAGTTGCTCTGGGAGACACTGAGAGGAAGGTACTCCCACAGGAATTAAAGACTATTGTAAGCATCATTTCTTTCACCTAAACAGATAACATGATTTAGAGATGAGGGCACCTCTTTGGTTGTGCTTTCTCTTGGGCTGTATTAGCAAGTATTCATAGAGCCGAGGGAAGTAATTCTTCCCCTGTGCCATTTACAAGACTGTGTCTGCAGTACCACATCTACTTTTGAGCTCTGCAGTACAAGATGGTCTGTGACACAGTCATGGAAGGCAGAGGGGAGAGCTAATTTCTGTCTAGAGGTGGGAGGGTACAGAAAAAACAGAATCGGCCTCTTCTAGAAGGTGCACAGTAGTAGGACAAGAGACAACAAAACCAATTGGAGTTAGTAGGGGTTGGTTAAGATAGTAAGGAAAAAGGAATTGACCCTGAGTGTGATCTGACACTAACACAGGCTGTCCACAGAGGCTGTTGGATCTCCTTCATGGACATATTCACAACAGAACAGAAGGTTCTAACCAACCTGATCTAAGTGGAACTGTTTAGAGTAGGAGACTGGTCCGGATGACCTGCTCAAGTACTTTTCAACATGTAAGCCTTAGACATCAATGATTCTATAAAAAACCCCAAACCATAGCCTAAAGAAATGCTTTACATTATGAAAGTGATAAAGAGAACACTACAGAATTTTATATCCAAATTGTCTAATTTGTCTAACAGATGCCAGTATTTGGATCACAAGGGGAAATATAAAACCATTAAAATATATAGCAGTATAATACTATGCATGTTTACCAAAATTCTTGATTATTATCAAAGTAGCTGAGGAAATAATACCACATATTTAGTGCATCTTAGATGTTTTTATTGTAATTGTGCTTGTCATTGCAGTACCTTTACATTGTAATTGATACTCTTGGCTTAAGGTGCTCTGTGGCTGCTCTGTTGGCATCGTATTTTATCTTATTTGTCAGCCACAGCTTGTGATATGTTATGACATGACATAAAGCTGCGCAACATAAAACAGAGGGGAAAAAAGGCAAGTAATCCACTCTGACATAATTTCTGTAGTGCAAAACAATTTTTTATTCTAATTCAAGCCTCAGAACAAAATACAACATATCAGTTGTCAATCATGACTTCTGTTAATGCAAATATATTACCTCCTAAAAGAAAAATAAGGCTTCAGAGATACTATTTTTATTTTGTTATAAACAGTTATTTCCTTGGGTTTTATTATATAAGATGATTAGACTTCCTATTTAAAGCATATTTAAAGTGCACTTCCACAACTGTCTTTGTTTTAACAGCATAATTTTTAGTTACTGTGCAAGTTTCTTTTCTGCCATGATGGTTACTGTGATAGTAGAAGTTAAAAGTACACGTTAAATCCTAAAACTAGCAGATCACATTGAACTAATTTAAATCAAAATAAAGCCTGAAAAAATAATGGAATTGGAAGCAGTTTCTCCGAAAACAAAAAATATCCTTGCAGAAATCATTTCCATATTTTTCCTCTTATGATGTCCATGATTATAGCATCTCCCATATGTCGATAAATTTGTCGTCACTTGCATATTTTCAAAAGGACTTGTAATGGATGTTGGTTTTTTGCTTTCATATTGACAGGATATCCTCAATCTACTGCAGTTTTAAAGTTCATAGTTACAGTAGCTACAGGATTTTAATTTTTCCTTGAATTATTGCCTATTTGTATCCTCACACATAGATTATATATCACTTCTAATGATTTCTTGAACACACAGTATTTTACGGACTTTATTGACAAAAACTTTAATGTCTTTTCAAGTGTTGTGCTGATAGATTTATAGTGTTTTCATAGAAACTAGCTCTTATGTTTAAAAGATAATGCTTCTGGTAATATAAGAATGATTGTCTCTGTAATACACATAATGTGCAATCAAGTGGTGGTTTGCATACCCAATTTCATATGCTTAAATTTATGTTTTTAAATATAATTGCAGCAGTAGGAGAACTAAATACTTGGATTAGCACAGAAAATCTCAAAGTGCAATGATAAAGAATAGCAGAGAGAGGAAGAAATTGTCAACTGTCTTCTCCAAATGACTTTGTAATGCACACAACGAAAGGTTACATGTATGAGTGTTTATATGGCTCCTCTATTCAAAAATCAAGTATGAGCATAATAAAATATTGGTAACATTCTATATAGGATTTTTAAATTCAAGGATTTTTTCTTAAATTAAGACTCAAACTGGTTCCATCAAATAACCCAGGTGATTTGCTAAGTAGAAAAGGTATTGATCTAAGATTTGTCTTTGATAGGTGTAAAGAATGATTATTTATATTACAAATTCTTGTAAGCTTGTAGTTCTTACTCTCTGTTAAGCTTGCATATATACCTTTATAACAAGTAGATGAGAAACTGAATCCTTTGATGGTGATCCAATCTTTTCCGGTCATATTTTCCACAATTAAATGATGTATTTTGATTTAAGTGTACTTCAATGAGATTATCTGAGACATTATAACACAATTAGTCATTGAGTTGCCCTGATATATTTGCAGTGTCTACTGTACTCTTAATTTCACATGCCCCATACAAGATAGGTTCTAAGAAGCCTGGCATAACAAGTTTTTATTTTTGTATTTTCTAAATGAATTATTTTTTGTATGAAACAGGCTGGAAAATCTACCCTAAGTATATATATATTTTCTACATTATTTGTCTATAATAAAAATGCTTGATTACCTTTTTCTAGCAAAAATGCACCTTAAGAGTAGGAAAGCTTTCCTCTCATTTTTCATTTAATATTCTCATTTTTTCTCTTGGAAATCTGTGAAACTGGCAGTGTCTCTCTGTCATTTCTCCTTTTGACTTTTGAATGATTCATTATGATAAAGATTAAAATACAGTGAAGGACAAAATTATGTCTAATTTTTTATTCATTGAAGGTTTTAACTTCTAATTTATGTCCTGAGTTTTCCGGATGGAATTTCAGCACGTAGACTTGAATTTAGTAAACTCCATTTTCTTCAATCTTGTGCCACCTTACCTGGAAGAGTTTGAGAGACCTGGCTCATTCCTGGTCAAGTCTGGGTAAAGTCTGGGGCCCATTGACTCAGCAGATATTCCACTCTCTAATTTAAGAATGCCCATCCAGGTAGATCAAAAATTCCTTGGACATCTTTTGGGGCAAGACATCCACGTTGTTCTGCTCTTCAACTACAGGACTTTCTAATAATTTTCAGTGGCACAGCTAGAGTAACAATTCCTCTTCTTTTAACATTTAGTCTTCAAAGAATTGTCATTCTGTAATGATCCCATTAAGTAATTCAAAAAGGAAAATAATGTTGCTTATAAAAATGCTAGTGGGGAAAACTGAGACATCCCTAAAAATAATGTCAGAGATAGAGGAATTTACAGGACCGGTACTTAAAGCTATGATTATTAATGCAAGACAACTTTTTCTACAGAAATAATAAATAAGAAAAACAGGAGCAATAAAAATAAGGCAGATTGACCTTGACTGGCTGCCATGTGCCCATTCAGCTGCTATCTCACTCCCCCTCCTCAATAGGATGGGGGCAGAAAAGATTTTAAAAATCATGGATCAGGAAAAAAGGCAGTATAATGAATGAAAGTAAAGGAAACAAGAAACAAGGCAGAGCAAAATTATTTATTCTCTTATTTCCCACCAGCAGGCAGAGTCCAGCCAATTCCCAATGCTTTTTGGGGACTGCAGGACTGCCCAGGGTTCTGTGGGACAATTATCCTGTGCCCTTGGTCAGATAGACGGTAGCAGAAGAGCGGTATCTTTTTGTCTATCTATTTACCTAGATATTGCCTTCGCAGTGGAGGGCAGAGCAGTCATTGGTAATAAAGCAGGCAGGAACAAAGAAGCGAGAACGGACTCCCTAATAGCAGCACCCAAATTTTATTCTCTTCGGGGGATGTGAGCTATCAGAAAGACCTGGAAGGGGTGGTTACACAGACTTGTAAGGGGAAAGGAAAGGGGTGGTCAGAGGGGAAGGGTCCAGGGTCTCATCAAATCACAGATTGATGGGGGATGACAGTTCTCCAATGAGTTCTGGGCAAAGGCGGAACATATTTGCATTAACCAATTAATATAACAGAACAGCAGAAGTTTCTAGTAACTGTTGAATAGTAAAACGAAGTGATGAATATTAAAATAACAGCGGTGGAACAGAATCTTTGATTGACAGGGTTAAAACATGGCAGTTAGGGAATTTCCCCCAGCTCACTGCTACAAATTCCCAAGAAGTGGGGATGGAGTATGTATGGAAGGCAAATGTCTCTATAACAAATGCCCCCTCCAGGCCTTCCTCCTTTCTCTCTGCTTTTATTGATGATCATTACATCATATGGTATGGAATATCCCTTTGGCCAGTTTGGATCAGTTGTCCTGCCTATGCCCCCTCTCAACCTCTTGCTGTTCTGCAACCTCCTGGTCTTGGAGAAGGGGTCAGAGAGTCAGCCCTGATGCTGTGCCAGCACTGATCAGCAGTAGGAAAAGCACTGGTGTATTATCAACACCTTTCTACCTGCCAGTATAGATAGATCTATGAAGGCTGCTATAGTGAATGTTAACTCCATTCCAGACATGCTCAGTACAGGAAGTTTGGATATTTGGTGGTTATTCATTGTTTAGAGAGAAAATGAGAGTGAGCCTAATACAGCAGGATGTCAGCTTATGTATCAATCACTTTTACAAGTTCATCTCTCATGTAGGCAAATGCAATCTTGCTTCATGTCTATCCACCGAGTGCTGATACCATATAATTTTACAACCAGTTGTATTTCATCATGTTATTCTTCTCTGGTTCCCTTTCTTTATATTGTAAAACGGTACAAGCTTATCACTGTTACTCTGAGGTCACTTAGTCCACTTCCACCCTTCCTGTCACCTCTAATTCATTATCACAAATACTGGTGCAGACCACCAGCGTGCGCTGGCAGCTTCCCTCATGCCCCTCAGTTAAGCACTACCAGCCTTTTCCCACTTCCTATCATTCTGCCTGCCTACAAATACATGAGCAGTTTTAAATTTTTTTCTCTTCTGAGGTCTCCTTAAGTTTTTCTTGTCATATGTTGCATACATGAAGTTGCTAATAGCCTAAATGTTCTGTGCTCTTACTACAATTCTTCCTCTAGTTTCATTGTTTAAATTTCCTTTAAGGCAATTTTCAGTCTCTGTTTATACGGCATGAAACTCAGTAGAGTGAGTAAGGGTCTCTGACCAGGACCATGTGTTATCCTGATAGTGTACTGATAAACGAAAACCCACGATTCACAACCAAAGGGTGGCGATGAGTTGGTTTTTTCTCCTGTTTAACTACCTTTGACTAATTATTAGGAGTTTTAGACAGTTTTTTAATTAATGGATTTCTAAACTGAATGAAAGGCAGTTTTTGCTATAATGATGAATGTTTACAGATTTGAACAAAAATGAATAAAAATAATAAAGACAGATTTAAGTACTACTTAGTGGTTTTACATTCAATTGAAATCAGAAGTAAAGAAAACTCTTTAAATAATAAATCATCCAGTCTACAATTTGTTCCTGCTTGTTTTGGTACAGCTTTGTTCTACTGCCACACTAGGTTGCTTATGCACACAATATATTATTTCACAGTGTGGTGTATGAGCAAGTAAGGAAGAGAAGTTTGAAGTGATGGTTGTTTGGAATATTTATTTTTGTTAGTCAAGCCTTGCAAATTGGCTTTTCTGTCAAGACTCAAAACCTGCTTGAGTATATTAACAACTATATTCTTTCCATTGCTTATATACTGAGGGAATTTAGTCAGTTTGCATATTTTATAAACTGAAGGAAAAATAAACAAAAGAAAAAAGAAAATAAAATCAGGAAGCAGTCCATGTTTCTAAAGGCATTGCCAAAGGGTTTACAGCCTGAAGACTGTTTAAAAAACACCAAACCAACCAGCCAGAACAACTTTGGAGACATTTTAATTTCAGTATAACATGGCCATCATCAGTCTGAGGAATGCTGAGTGAGAGATTAAGTATGTTTACTAACTCGAGATCTAATTAAAAACCTGTGTGACAAAAGAAATTAAGGAAAACATTTCTTATTAAAAATGCTCTAAATTAAATCCTAGCTGCTGACAGAACTTGGACTAAGAATAAAGCTGAGGAGTTACGCTTTTTTCGATACAGTGTTCCTGTTGAGACACAAAGCAATGTTCCAGTCTGCGACAGATGCATAAAATATATTCACTTAAATGAAAATACATATAGAAATTTTCTTTTATCCCCTACCCACCCCCAGCAGAATAGATAGGTATTTGGTTTTTTGAAAACAAGTAATTTTTGAAGAAATACCTTTATAGTCAGAAGCTGTCATGTTTGTTGTTGAAGTAATTGAAAAAGTAATTGAGGGCTTTCAGAGGATTATCAGCATTTTAATGAGTTTAAAATTTGTCTTTCATTAATACATTACAATAATGAACTCAATTTCTTAAAATTTGCCAACTTAAAACCATTTCAGTGAAATATTCAGAAGTGAGTTGAGAGGAAGATAAAGGCTCTAAGTTCTTAGAGAAAGAATAATGATTCTTGGGGCACAGACAAAAGCTTTCCCTGTGTTTATTTCCCCCACAAGTGCTCCACTAGGTTATGTCTGTCCTAATTTTAGTTTGACATTTTCAAGAGTCATTCTAGTCCATTGCAAAAATTGTTACAAAGGTAATAATGTCATGGTATCATATACTGTGTCATGTATAAGGGTGGTAAATTCTAATGGGAAAGTTGCCTGAAGTATGTGCTTCAATTTCTTTTTAATCTCATTTGAATGAGCATTTTAACTTTTTCCCATCAAATTCTATCTATTTACTTATTTTTCGAAGTCTGCTGATTTATAAGCATAAAACATCCTTTAATCTGCTTCATGAATGGTTTCAGTCTTTTTGAGACTTTGTTTCCTTCAGTAGCTTTTCATTCCTTTTTAAGAATTTTTCTTTTCAAGTAGGTGCACCAGTGGTGGTGTACTTTTTCATTAATGTGCATTGGTTTCTGCTTTCCTCAAATTCCATCATTAGTCCTTCCAATAGAGACAAGGTTAACAGGTTAACTCCACAGTTCTTAAATGAAAGGACTTAATTGTCCCTTTGTTCAAAAGCAATGAATTTTAAATGTTTGTTTGTCTCAGGATGTTTATGTGGTACATTTGTGTTAAATCAATATTAATAAAGACATTGTAAATAACATACATAGAATCATAGAATCAGAAAAAGCCCCCTAAAATTATTGAGTCCAAATGTTAACCCAGCACTGCTGTGTTCACCACTAAACCATGCTCCCCAATGCCACATCCACACCCCTTTTGAACACTTCTAGGGATGGTGACAACCACTTCCCTGGGCAGCCTGTTCCAATGCCTAACAACCCTTTCCATGAAGAAATTTTTCCTAATATCCAATCTAAACCTCCCTTGGTGCAGCCTAAGGCTATTTCCTCTTGTCCTAACACTTGTTACTTGTGAGAAAAGATTGACTTCTCCCCTTGCTACAGACTCCTTTCAGACAGTTGTGGAGAGCAATAAGGTCCCCCCTGAGCTTTATTTTTCTCTAGACTGAGCTCCAGCTCCCTCAGCTGATCCTCCTAAGACCTGTACTCTAGAAACCTATGTGTGTTGGTGAAAGCACTGTAAATTGATTGAAAAATTCATTGATATTAGTGTTATTAGATGAGGCACTAATTAGAATGTTAATTTTAGCTAAAATAAATTGAAAATAAGCCTATATTTAAGTTAATTTCAGAGCAGAACATGTGATAACTACTTCAGGAGTATTTTTGCTTCTCTTAGATATGTTTTAGAAGGACAATATTCAAGATTTTAGACTTTACCTAGAGAGATCACTCAGAGTGGTGAGAATACTATCTTTAACAAAGAAGTTTCTCAGCTGTTATATATGGATTTTAATGTGTCATTTTAAATGTCACAATATTATTAAATTTTAAGAAAATACTTGCAGGAGAACCTATGTACTAAGGTCTAAATGGCAACACAACCTTAGCCTGAGTACATAAATTAATATATTTTATATTTATTTAGTCATTTTCAAAGCACCAATTGCCTTAGAAAATTAAAAGTTGGAGTATATGACTCCAGTGATTTCATATACTGGAAAGAAATAGAAACGTGATGACAGGAAGAACAAGGCATGTGCCTGCAACATTTTTCAGAACTTCTGGTTATCTTGAAAAAGAGACATGAATAAAATTACTAATGACACAGCTGATCAAAAACATTATTCTTTTTTTTTGAGACTGGAAATCTCAGGGTTGGATAGATTTTCTTAGTATTCTTTGTGTCTTCTTCTGAGTCTTTGTGTTGGTTTTGCATGGGCTGGTTTTTGGTAGCAGGGAGGGGCCACAGAGGTGGCTTTCATGAGAAGCTGTCAGAAGCTTCCACCATGTCTGGCAGAGCCAGTCCCTGATGGCTCCGAAGATGGACATGCTGCTGGCCAAAGCTGGGCCAATTAGAGAGGTTGGTAACACCTCTGAGATGACAGATTTAAGAAGAATATCACAACAGGGTTTGGGGTGCAGTTTTAATTCTAGCCAGAGAAAGAAGAGGATGTGAGAATATGTGAGGGAAACAACATGGAGACACCAAGGTCAGTGGAGAAGGAGGGAGAGGAGGTGCTCCAGGCGCTGGAGCTGAGATTCCTCTGCAGGCCATGGTGAGCCCATGGTGAGGCGGGGTGTCCCCCCTGCAGCCCATGGGTTCTGTAAGGGATGCAGAGACCCACCCGCAGTCCGTGGGAGAGGTGCTCACACCAGAGCAGGTGGATGCCTGGATGGCTGTGATCCAGTGGGAGACCTGGTAGAGAGAGGGTCCTGCTTCCAGGCAGGAGCAGCCTGTCCTTGGAGGACTGCACCCCGTGGAAGAGAGCCATGCCACAGTAGTTTTGTGAGGACTGTGCGCCCGTAGGAGGGACTCACATTGCAGCAGTGTTGGGAGGACTGATGCTCGTGAGAGTGGAACCACACTGGAAAGGTTCGTGGAGAACTGTCTCCTGTGGGAGGGACCCCACGGAGTTGCAGGGGAAGGGGCTCCTTTCCCCGAGCAGCAGAAGAAAACGTTGAATGATGAACTGACCAAAACCCCCAACCCTTGTCTCTCTGCCCTGTCGGGGGGGAAGGAGGGAGGGGTTGGGTGAAGAAAAGATGTTTTTAAGGGCTTATTTTACTTCTTATTATCCTTCTCTGATTTTGTTAGCAAAAGACTCACTTTGTATCTCTAAGTCAAGCCTGTTTTGCCCTTGGAGTGTTTTCTCCTGGTCCTTATATCAACTCATGAACCCTTTGTTAATTTTTTCTCTCTTCTGTCCAGCTGTAGTAGGGGAGGGTGAGTGAGAGGCTTTCGTGGGTGCCTGGAGTTTGGCCAGGGTCAAACCACAACAGTTTTACTTTGAGGCATGCAGATATTCAGGCTGTATACACAACTTCCTTTAATAACATGGTGGAAAGAACAAAGCTGGTTTGTTTTACATCATCCCAAATATTTTATAGCTTGTGGAAGATATTTAATGGCTATCTGGAGTGCCAAACATAGTTTTTAATCCCAATTTCTTTGTTTGAGAAGTATATTCAATGAAACAATTTCCTTAAAGTCCATACTTCATTGGTCAGTATCTACTTTCTAAAACTCTTCATCTCTGAAATTATCTTAAAGATGGGTCACTTGAAAGATTGGGTCATTTCACACACAGAAAACTGCTGGTGACTTCATAATTTTGCCGATAGACATCTAATCCATATTGCTGTTATTTTCTTTATAAGTGGCTGATAGCTGATACTGAGGCTGAACTGATAAGAAGTAATAGATCTTTAATGCATTTGAGAATTTCCAGATCTTCAAACTGAATCAGTGTCACAGTGCTTCTTAATTTTCTATTGCAATGACATTCAACTTTTGAATAACCAGTGTAGCTTGGATACATGACCAAATGTAAAAAAGATGGAAAGTGTTAATATGCCATGGCAGAAATAAAACTTTTTTCGCCCACTTAAATATTACCACTTAACATTTCATGAAATATAATAGCCTATGGTGCCCAGGTGGCTTCCTCCCCTGGTATCTTGATTAAATATTTACTTTGTTTAAGAGTCAACACAGGACAGGAAAAGCTCAGAAAATGCATTTTTAAACATTCTCTAAAGGTTCATATTAAAAAGGAATTTTAAATAGAACTCAGTAAAATGTGTTTTATTTGCATTTAAAAAAAATATTTCATATCATGTTATTTGAAAATTTAGACAGTTGCACAAGCTTAGGTTTTGAATTATTCATTTACAGATACTTGCTATGTTATGACAGAGGAGAAAAAAAAAACCAACCAAAAAAAAAACCCAAAAAAAACCCAACAAACCCTAACCCCCCCCCCCCCATCCTGTTTCAGATATCTTAAATGCCAATTAGCAGTTACAAATAAAGTACATCAAGCATGGCTACATGCGTTCATCATAATCTTATGAGAGAAAATAATTCTATTCAATCTGGACAGGGGCTCTGAAGAACCTGATGTAGTTGAAAAGGTCCCTACTCATTGCACAGGCATTGGACTACATGATCTTTAAAGGTCCCTTCCAACCCAAATTTTATAATTCTATGATCTGCAATTTATTATTAAAAAAAAATGACATGCAAGTTTTGAGGAAGGAATTTGTGTAAAGAAAGTTACAGAAAAGGACTGTTATTGCAAAATTGCAGTAGTATATGGATTAATCTACAATAATTTATGGTCCTTTTTGTTGAAATAGTCCCAAACAGAGATGGTGTTTCAAAATTCTAAGAAATGTCAAAGAATGGAAGAACTTAAGTATCCATCTTTATTTAAATGGGAAATACAGACATAAGTAAGACTTGTTGAAAGGCAGACAAGCTGTCTGTAGCCAAACCATAAGAGAAAACCTGTTCTTTCTCTGGAGGATTTGCTCAATAACTGTTATCAAAACACAGTCTTTCTTGCTACTGTGGCAAGATAAAGCACCAGCTGTAATCTGAAGGCATCATTTATTAGAGGTTATCGTTTGACTTGATCTCCTTTCTGGAATGACTAGAAAGCAAGATTTCCTTTTGCATCAATTTTGTTTGTACTGCTGTGATAAACAAAGAAGCATGGTAGGAATCACACTGAAATAACCAGATTTTTTTTTCCACAAGGCTTAGAAGGATGGTTTGATAGTAAGATATATCTCCAGCATTGCACCACTGTCAGTCCTAAGCAAAGATTGTTAGTTTCCAAAGAATAAATGAATGGACCTAAACCTCATGAGATTAGACATATAAGACAATCTTAGCCTTAATATTTTATATTCCTAGCATAATTTTTTTTTTCATTTTAAGATTATAAGAATTGGTAAAATACTGTTTCAGCTACATCTTTAAAAATCAGATTCATTATAGATAGTAAAAAACCACCCCAACATGATTCAAAGCAGAACAGGAGATTAAAATATCCATCATGAACCCACGAGGGAAGCCTTTTCATGTGAAAGAAACAGAAGATAAAGCTTGGAAAAATGCCTCAGGTGGGCACTATATTGTCAGCACAGACTCTTTTGCCCATAGAGGAGCAGAAAATCACCTACTGGTTTTTTTAGCTGTATCACTGGTCTCCTACCAATTAACAAGAACCAAAACAACCCACGAAAAAACCCCAAACAAATAAACAAAGGCAAAAACACAGTCAAAGTTCACTCTCAAAGAAACATTCCTTTTCAATCCTGGCTCAGAAGTTAAGGTGAATCAAACCAATAGGCAACTTCCAAGAATGACAGTTCTTAGGGGTTTGCTTAACCAGCAAAAAAATGTGATTAATAAAACGGAGTTGCTCTGTGAGCAGTATTTAATATCTAAAGACTGGCAAAATTGCTGAGTTTAAGAAAGGAAAAAAACTATTTATTTCTGACAAGTTAACATGAACTCTTGCAGTCCATTGCTATGCTTTGAAATATATTTGCCAACAAGTCACTGTCACTTATTTATCTTGCTGTTTTGAGGGTCCTGCTTTTAAAGTGTTATTCCTAATGCAATTTATATTTGTTCAGGTCTGGTGTATATATGTACAAAGTGCTGAGGGAACAATGTGTTTTTTGAAAAACATCCAGAATCCCACTTTCCAGATCAACAACAAAGACTTGTTTAGAGATAACAAAGCTACCGAGAAAAAGATGCAAGAATTTTAACTATGCACCTGACATAATCGGGGTTTTGCTTATTTCTTCTTTTTGTAGTAATTTGTTCCATGGTCTTACTCATAGTTGATGTAATAATACTTTCAAAATTTGTTTCTTTTAAATGGAACACTTAGTATGTATTAAAATGCACAAATAGATTTCATAGATCTGGATGTTTCTATTTTAATATTCTGGCATCATTTTTTTTAATGGACTTTGCAAACAAGTGCTGTAGACATTTTTCTTTGAAGAGTTTCCTTAGTTGTGAAGTAGTTGATATATCAGAGTTATAGCTGTCTTTCTGTAGATGCAAATTTCAAAGAAAGTCTAAAAATAAGAAAAAATAGCAGGCGAAAAAAAATTGAAGATGATTATATAATCCAACAGAATTACTGTTGCCATAGTGCACAAACCTTTTTTACATTTGGAGGGTTTTTTTTGTTTGGTTTGGTTGTTTTCTTTTTTGTCTGGTTTGTTGTTTGTTTGTTTGTTTGGGTTTTTTTGTAAAGATGCAGACATTGAAATTGTGATTACTGTGAATGTGGTTATGGAATTGATCGTGTGTGATAAAAGCAACAGTGACCATAAAAAGACAGTATTTTTATTCAAGAAAGAACTAGTTCTAGGATCATCCTGTAGTAGGAAGGATGGAATATCCAAATGTTTTTTCTATTCTGTCAGATAATAAAAGAAAAAAGAAAACAAGATCAAAACAGGGAGACCTGCAGCGTTGCAACAGGCAAGCAAGCACAAAAAGAATTTAGCAAATGAAACCCTTTATACTAAAAATCCATGCTGAGGAGTTGGTTACTACTGAGATTTAATTAACGTCTCAGTACTGGAAGAAGAACCAATTATACAAGCACAGAGATTTAACTAGGGAGGCTGAATCCTCAACTACATCTTTTAAAAAGGTTCTTCTTTAGAGAGAGAAGGAGGTTTTTGCTTTTCTTGTTTGTTTTCAGAAAGTAGCCAAACCACTGAAAATAATTTCAGGAAAGATTGGAAATTAACTTTATTTTGGATTGCCATCCAAATTTTAGAAGGGTTTCCAAAAGTATTTTAACATGATAAAGTTAAAAACCTTAAAACATTTCCCCACGCACATATTTTCTGTACATTTTATGGCTGTTTCATATTTGAGACATAGTAGTGTGCTGATCTTTCTCTATATATAGTCCCAGAGAAACCAGAAAACATGCAATTCCATCCAGTGTAAAATCATAAATAAGTTTTCCTTTTTTTTTAACACATATTTTCACCTTCAAGTTTTCCACAAATTTGTTTCTTTTCCTCTTACATTACTAGATGATGCTAATTGTTAAAACATTTCTTTTTTTATTGGCTTATAGTATACTACTTGATCAATGAAAAGAAGATTATTGGTTGCTTTGTATTTAATATTTTGATCAGTATAGCTTATTAAAATTCTTACTTTATGGGCTTTCACTTAATTCTGAAATGCACATGATTTTAAATACATACAAAGCTAAACGGTAGCACAAGCACCTACTTCAGTTTCTACGGTAATTTCATCCTCAAATCTCTTCATTGATTGTCTATAGATACGATATTCAATTAAATATTGTTCAGTAGTCATCAAATTCTTAAGTCATGAAGAATGAGTTTGTGTCTTAGACCTACTTCTGCCATACACTAGAGTTCTCTCAGTTGTTCCCAAAGACAAGCATGTGTTGAGTGTCTGATACTTCCAGGACAAGAACTAGAAGTTCTTGAGAATCTCAGATTCCTGCAGTTTTCCTTCTGTGAAGTCAATGTCCATATGGTTCTCAGTTCTGCAGGCTTGTGTTTAAATCCAAATGATAGGATTTGATCTCTTTGTTATCACCTACAGTCCTGACATTGCTATAACCTGGAACATAGAAAAAACAAGCTGGACTGAAACACAGCCATAGAAAATCAGCAAAAGGAAAAGGTTCAGAACTCTTCATACCTAATAAATAGTGCTCACACCCACCTTTTGAATGTGTCAATGATCCAGTTTTGTATGTGGCTTATGGCAGCAGCCACATTTGTGGAACAGTGGAACTGCTGTTTAGATGGGAAAGAGTCTGGAGTGAGTAAAGGTGAAGACTTGTATTTCTTTTCCCTCAACACTTGCTCTAGAAAAAAAAAGGCCTTTTGCTCATATCATGATGACTCCAGCCCTATCAGTGTCCTCATCTCCTCTGAAAAGTTGTTGCTGTCTGCAGCTACTCATTTAAACCCAGGTACAGCTAAAAATCTTGATTAACCAACATGTCTGTTTAATTCATGTTTTGGTCTGACTTGCTGACCAGAAGCAAAACGTTGGTTTTCAATACAAATCCCTAAATACCATAGATTTTGTAGTGTCTCATTGAAGCTGCAACTTTTTTCTTGTCTGTATTCCCATAGAGTCTAATTTCTTGGCCAACCTGTATCTTTTAGAAAGTCATCAATTAATGTATATTTACTGAGTTAACAATACTTAGTATCAGGATCATACAAATCAGTGAGACTAGAGGAACAGACATTTTGAATACATGTATCTAGAGAATTCTGATTGCAACAAAATCTATATGAATAGTAGAATTTGATTTGTTATTTGGTATAACAATAGAAATCCAGGGTTATTTGGGACATCTGGATGCTTAGCAAAACAGGTAATAAAAACTAGCAGTTTCCTAACAAGCAGACTTTTAAATACTCATAGTAATAAATGTAGTTTCACTAAATGTACATCAACAAAGCACAACTTTGAGATTTATGTGCATTGTTCTCTGAAAACTACTGTCTGTCTGTATTTAGAGCTAAAAATGTCTGTTCACCTTGTGTTATAAAAGTCCCTATCGCTTCTCTAAGTAAATTATTTTTCTGCAGCCCGAAGCTGCTAACCGTACCAGAAGAATTAATAATGGTTTTGGCACAGGTCAGCATGTGTAGCTTGTGTTCTGCCAGTTCTCTCTCACTGAGCACAAGCACTAAGAATACAGGACTTGCAGCTCCAGTGGGGTTTATTGCATTTGCTTATGGTGAAAACGGTAGAAATCTTAAGTGGCCAGAGAAACAGGAGGGCACTAAAAAGAATATCGCTGAAATACAATAATGAAAGAGTGGAAATTTTCTGGACTCCATCAAAAAGCCCTTGGAAGAGTTAGGGTTATCGGGTACTCCTTCAGTGCTCCGCTGAGGAAGTTTCACTTCTTCCTGCGAGAATCTGGCAAAATTAATGTATTTTACCTACCTGAAATTTTAGACAGGAGTTTGAAAAATCAAAATAACAAAATCTGATGTTAATTCATAGATGTCATTTGGTTAGCTGCTGATTTATTTATGTATTGAATCTTTCTAGTAGATTTGAAAAGTCAGATGATGTTCCGATACACTTAATGGGGCCAGGAAGGCTGTGTTTTCTTTAGGTTTCCTTGTAAGGGTTCAAGAAGCTGCTCTGGAGACTGGATTTAGAAGTTTTAGGAAGATTTGATTAATAGGGCTGAGCACTTTTTGATTATGATTGGTTTTACTTTTCTTTCCTGGTATGAAAATGAGGCCAGAGCAGGATCCCATTGTAGAAATCACTGAGCAAACATATAATAAAATGCTAATCCCTGTCAGAGAGACTTCACAACCTAAATAATAGCCTGACATTTCAAAAATGCTAATATAAAGTATATAAGTGAAATTTTATTCTCATTACAAAATAGATGTTTAAGCCTAAAGAAATGTGTATGAATAGGAATACAACGTGCCTCAGAAATTAATATATTTTAAAT
>VYZT01006094.1:0-11103 GCA_013400735.1 Pomatostomus ruficeps | reverse complement strand
CCCCCACTCTGCTACCAAAACCTTAACAGATAGACTCAAATGTACTAACCAACAAGTTTATATTTGCTCAGCAGTTCAATACTCCTCCCATATTGTCCACAGTTCAATTTTATTTACACCATCATCTTAAGAAGCATAACTTATTATTCAATAAAGATGCAAAACTCAGTGTCAGCAGAAGATTTCCAGCTTTGTTTTGGTCTCTTACAGACATTGCTAAGCTTAGGCAATTGAGTTAAATTATTTTCCATGACTCACATAAGTCAATGGAGAGCACTGATTAACTTCAGACTAGTCACTGCATTTCAAGGTCGTTTATGTGTTGACATACACTGAATGTTTTGAAATTACATCACTCCAGCTCCTGACATGATAGTAACCATATCCATTTAAGTCAAAAGTGTTACACTTAAGGTGTAGTCCAGTATCATAAAAAAGTAGAATTTTTTTCTGCTAAAAAGCTTGTGAAGCTATTTTTCATACTGTATTCGTATGTATTAGGGCAGAAGAAATTGTTCATTTTCTGCTTCCCATATTACACAGTTCTGGTGGGATTCTTATTTTTTTGGTTTTATCTCTTTTAACGGAGTCAGTCTCATTAAAGCATCAGAAGTCTTCATGCACAACAGTGACACTAGTCATTGTCAATACATATTTTGTACTTGTACATAGTAGATCCATATCGATAGTTAAAAACACAGAATGATATCTTATTTCTGAAAAAGACTTTTCAGCTTTAAGGTGGAGATTGGCACAGAGGCAGTTTTGCCTTAAAAAATGTCTCCCCCTCACAACTAATGTTGCCAATATCACAAGATATCACAGCAAAATACAGCCATGCTCATAAATCATTGTATCACAGCTTGTGAATGGACAAATGTTCTCATCCCAGTCACAGTTCTTCTAGCAATCTAGCAGGTTATGTTTGACCTGCTGGTCAAACTAAAGGGCAGGAAGGAAATCCACAGACAGTAAAAGCAGGGGCACAGCACAGGAAAGACATGGAACAGGTCTAGAGGAGGGCCACAAAGATCATTAGAGGGTTGGAACACCTCTACTCTGAGGAAAGGCTGAGAGAACTGGGGTGATCCAGCATGCAAAAAATAAGGCTTTGAGGAGATCTTATTGCAGCCTTTCAACACCTAAAAGAGGGCCTGTAGGAAAGACAGGGACAAAATTTTTAGTCAGGCTTATTGTGATAGGACAAGGTGTAATGATTTTAAACAAAAAGGGGGTTGGTTTAGATTAGATGTATGGAAGAAGTTTTTTGCATTGTGGGTGATAGAACATGGAACAGATTGCCTAGAAGGTAGTGGGTGCCCCATCCCTTTAAACATTCCAGGTGAAATTGGATGGGGCTCTGAGCAACCTGATTTAATTGAAGACATTCTAGCCCATGGTGAGGATGTTGAATGAGATAAGCCTTTAAGGTACCTTCTAACCGTAATCATTCTATGATTCTAAAAGGCATGGTGAAACATATACTTACCTGGGCTTGCAGATGGGCTGCAAAAACCTTGTTGCTTTCATATATGCACCCTTTGTCATACAAACCCTCAGCAGAGAAAATGTGGTTGTTTGAGGACACATTTGGGTTCTTAAAAGCACAGCAGTAACCCTAAAATAATTTTTATAATGTGGCTATGCATCCATTTGCTCTGTTATTAAAATTTGAAACCTGTATGAGAGTTTTAAATTGAAAATTTACTGAGAAATAAATGATAATTGTTATACAGTTTTATTTTAAAGTGAGGCAGTGTGAAAGAGGAATCTTCAACTGATCAACTGATTTGGCACCAATGATGATACCAAATGCCAGAGGTCTGCTTCACATTCCTTCTTTTTCTTGTACTAGATGTTCTTGTCAACTCTGTACTTCCTAGCTGACTGAGATAAAAAGAGACAAGAGTATGAGCTTTTTGATGGCTGAAGCATATGGCTGACAGAACTAGTCACAGAATCTATGAAGGCTGAGGAGTGTCTTACTGAGCTCTTAAGCCATCTGCCTGTAATTTTGGTGTTACAGCAAGAATTCCATCCAGGCCTATATTACTGTCTTCTGACGGTGTAGCTGTTAAGTTGTTGAACATCCTGGATTCCATAAATAACCTTGTCCAGTCATACCTGAAATTTTTTTCTCAAACTAAGATTTTAACTATGGTGTTGTTTATTTTTTTAATGCTTGTATGTCAGATTCTGTGCTGCTTCTCTAGCTCAAGTAGTTGGTGTTTGTTTAGCACAAAGTCTTTTCTGCTTGTCATCTCTCAGTCTGTTGATAATTGATTTTGGTTTTTTAAAAAAATTTTTCTACTTTTTCTCATTTTGTTACTTTTTGTTCATTTGTCAGAGATGCCACTTCCATTATGAATCCCATGTAATCTTTGTTGCAGATATGTAGGATAATCACTTTCTATGAAGAATGGTTTTTCTGTTCTCTTGCCTGAAAGAATGGATTAAAGATATTTCATACTGCTGCGTGCCATAGAATAGTTCATTAAGAAAAAAAATGGTCCTAAAGTTTCACCTTCGTGTGACCTTTATTTTTATCTAAACCAGTTGACTAATCTATGTGTTTTTGGCAAAAGGAACTTAATAGTGTGTATATCTCTGCTTGAAGCTGTTGCCTTGTCCCTTTTGTCACTGTAGCGAGGCATTCTAATGGATTAATGTTTTTCCTTAATGCACTGTTTAATATTTTCATTCTAGAGTTTATCCTAGTAGTGACCAGTCTACTGTATTCTAATCAGACTTTGGTTGTCAGTGATTTCTTTCACACCAAGGAGAGAGTGCTAGATGATTAAGAATTACAGTAACTGTTGTATTTGCTGCCTGTGGCTGCTAACAATAATGGTTTTTTATGGTTTGTGAAAGTTTTAAAACACGGAAATTAAAGGAGGACCCTTTTGGCTTGTTTTCTCCCCAGGCACAATTTTAAATCATCGTAGTAATTTATGAATGACTGAATTTCATGAAGATGTGTGTACCTGTAAATGGGTGACAGTTATGTAAAGCAATCAGAGTTTGATATACTTTATTAGTGTAAGAATTGATGTGAGGATTTTACTTTTAATTCAAAGACTATGTCAAAATTACTTGATTTGACTTGCCAAGTAACTGTAGTAATACTTGTGACAGCTCGCAACTAAATTGTGTGGCTCAGAACAGTTTGTCCATGCATACAGTCTTTAGTTTTTTATTTAAAACAATTCTTCCCTCCTTCTCCCAGAAAAGGTCCTGGAAAATGCAGTGCTGTGCAATGAAATGAGTTTTATATTGTTTAGAAGTTGGTATTTAAATCATATAGTGTAGGTAAAGTTGTAGAACTCTCTCAAATATATATTCATTGAGTGGCTTCCTGGTCTATAAAGTTACTGAATTCTAAAGGACATGTTTGTTTCTATATCAATACATTCATAGTTTGGGAGCATTCTAACTAATGCTTCTGTAGAAGAACTGAAATATGATCATAAAAGACAAGATTAAAAAGTGTATGAAGGCAATCTGATTTCAGCCGTCAAAATCAGTTTATTAAAATGAATTTCAATTTCTGGTCAGCCAAACAATCCCCTCTCTTCTGAAAAGTTCTCTTTGTCTTCTAACTAGTGTAAGGTATCCAATGACTGTCAGTCAGCCATCAGTCAGACATTGCAGTGTTGTGAGATTCTTGGTGTTGTGGTGCAGTAGCTTGAGTTTGAAAGTACTTTATATTTCAAAATTGTATCTCTTCTTTTGATTTTCCTTATTTCTGTTGGGATAATAATAGTTTTGAAGAGCTGGAATAGATCCATGTGTAGACTAATTCTTGGCACAAAGGAATTCCTTATTTAGCCCAAAGCAGCACTTCATAGAAAAAATTCAACAAGTGTCTAAAATGCTGATTAAAATTAGCTTCCAGTGTGATTAGGGTTGCTGTAAACTGTAAATTTAATTTGTTTATACTGTAAAGTAACCCTTTCTATATAGAACATTTGGATCTCACCTCCAGCATATCTCAGACTTGATACCAAGTTACTTATGCCATTGGTTAAGAATCAAACATGATTCTGCTTCACTATAAATGAAAAATCTGGGCTGTTCTTTTTCCATTCCCCTGCTTTGCCCAGTAACATAGAGAAAGCTCAGTGAACAGAACTCAAACTGTTGCATGAACTTGTATTCATACGCAATTCAGGTTAGCTCTGGCTGCATTTATTTTTTGGCTCATACTGTGTAACACTTACCTGTTAACATTGTCTAAAGATTTTTTTTCCTTCTCCCTCTAATCATTAATTTAATAGATCAACAGAGCAGCTCATTTCTGAAGTGATTAAAGTACCTTACTTTGTAGAGCAATTGAACACTGTATTTCCGTAGGAATGGGTGTAGAGGTTTTACTGCACAGTCCCTACATCATTTCCATATCCTACTGTGGTGAAACCAGGTTTGTCATCAGTTCCTCACAGTATCAGTATTGCAGCAAGCCAGTCAGTATAGTCAGAATGTCTGAATGTCTTTGGCTGACAAATGTCTTTGATGAGTTTCCTGTATCCTGTGACTTCAGACCTATTCCTTGCCTACCTGTCTATTCAAAACTTTCTCTTAAAAAGCAGAGTTTGTAATCCAATATTCTAATTCTGAATAAATAGAAGTAATGTATCACAGAATCACACTATATGCTGAGTTGGAAGGGACCAACAAGGATGACTGAGTCCAACTCCTGGCCCTGCACAGGACACCTCAAGAGTCACACCATGTGCCTGAGAGCACTGTCCAAATGCTCCTTGAAATCTGTCAGGCTTGGTGACCACTTCCCTGGGGAGCCTGTTCCAGTGCCCAACCACCTGTTGGGTGAAAAATCTTGTCATGATATCCAACCTAAAGCTCCCCTGACACAACTTCAGGCCATTCCCTCAGGTCCTGTCACTGTCACCACAGAGAAGAGATCACTGCCTGCCCCTGCTCTTCCCCTCACAAGGAAGTTGTAACTGCAGTGAGGTCTCTCCTCAGTCTCCTCCTCTCCAGGCTGAACAGACCGAGTGACCTCAGCTGCTCCTCATACGCTTCCCCTCCAGACCCTTCACCATCCTCATGTTCCTCCTTTGGACACTCCCCAGTAGCTTTGTATCTCTCTTATACTGTGGCACCCAAAGCTGCCCCCAGCACTGGACGTGAGGCTGCCCCAAGCACTCGAGGTGAGGCTGCCCCAGTGCAGAGCAGAGCGGGACAATCCCCTCCCTGGGACTGAGGCTGGCGATGCTGGGCCTGGTGCCCCCAGGACAGGGTTGTCCCTCCTGGCTGCCAGGGCACTGCTGAGTCATGTTCAACTCGCCATCAACCAGGATCCCAGGTCCCTTTCTGTGGTGGTGCTTTCCAGCATCTCATTCCCCAGTCTGTCTGTGCATCAAGGGTTGCCCTGCCCCAGTGCAGAATCCAGCACTTTCCCTTGCTGAACTTTATATAGTTGGTGATTAATTTGTGTACTCTGAACCTGAAAAGGTTTGCTAGGTGATTAATGGGTGTAGCTGGAAGGAGAGATAAGAAATGAAGATTAATATCTCTATATAAGCTTTGATCTTGTGGCATTGTTCTGGAAATCTGTTTTATTCCTATGAGCTGATTGAAGGTTGACTAATTACTTTCTGTTGCAGATGAGCCAACACGTTCCTTGAGTGGTCTTATCTTGAAGAATAATGTAAAAGCACATTTTCACAACTTTCCAAATGGGGTGACTGACTTCATTAAAAGTGAATGTTTGAACAATATTGGTGATTCCTCACCCTTAATTAGAGCTACTGTAGGTAAGTTTGTTCTTAATGCTGTCCTCTGCATCCTGAAAATGTTACTGATACAGGTGAGAGTTGTACTAGCAACATAAAGAGTTATTGAACTCCGAAAATTTTTTGTTTCTCATAATTGTCACAGCTTTGCCATGTTTCAAAGATATTTTTCTTTATTGTGAGTGTAAAGATGTCACACTTTAAATGCCTGTTATCTTAGAAGTGATATAGCAATTTAGTTCATATTTCTTGAAATGTAACTGAATATAAGTTTATTTGAATCTACTTAAATTGAGCTTGCTGCCAGCTTCTGTACCTCAAAACAGGAACATGGTAAAGGTCTGACTTAAGAACTATTCCAGTACCCTGATTGCATCAATTAAACACTTCTGTTAGCTGATTTTCTACACCCCACCCTGTATATGCTCACATATGCACATCCCTTCAGGGAATCATCATGCCATAAGACATTCACATTCACATAAAGAGCTTCTGTCAGAAAACAGTAGATAAAGTGTGGTGTGCAGAACTTCATAGTATCATAGAATCATGAAATGGTTTGGGTCGAAAGAAACATTAAAGATCATCTAGTTCCAGTGAGAAGTTTTGTTTGTTATATGAATTTTTGATTTTGTAAATACCTTCTTTTGATGCACATCTTTCATAAAATATGTATATTTGTATTATTTTCACTTAGTTCAAGGTAAAGTTGCTTTTCTGTCTGTTCTTTGAGAATACAATTTCCTCTGACGTTGTAATTTTCCTGGTCTGCTGAAAAACTAGAAAACCATAAAATATCTATTTGAATAGTGAATATGGATATGGGTGTCATTCCAGAAAGAAATTCCGGTTCTCTCAGTTGACTCCTCCTATAAAATAGGAGTTAAAATATGAGTTACTGTTCCTTTAGAATCGTTTGCTTTTTCTGTAGAATTCCTCCTCCAGCCATTCAGGCTGTGGACTGAAGACTAGACAAAATTACTTATTTCTGAGCTTTCTCCTGCTGTCTTGTCAGTTGTGAAGCTGCTCTACTATGAATTTAATTAATGTCCAATATTCTTAATGAGAGTAGAAACAAGTCTTTGGCAGGTACTGTTTGAATTTCAGGTAGAAGAGTCATGCTTACTTGTTTGTTCATAGGAGTTTTCAGTGGAGTACAGTGGAGCCAACTAAGGAACATATTCCAGCTCCATTTGATTTGCTGTCTTAGGGTTGTTTGGTGATGGTCTGTGGGGTGTTCTTTTGAGGGAGGTGGAGGTTGTTTGTTTTCAAGCAGTTACTCTCTAATTTTTCCTGATAAGAAGTGCTAGTGGATTAGTAGCTCAGTTATTGTTCAGCTTTAAGTGATCCTTGCAGGGATTATTCAGCATGCATGAACTCTGAAGATGAGTAGCAGCTGATGAACTGCATGCTTGCATAAGCGTTGCTGTTTCACATGTGTTTGGCACCCTGCTGTTGGAGTTGTTGGATCCTTGTAGCTGTCTGACCTTGGTCCAGTACCCACTGGTTTCTTGGTATTAGCGATTTGTAAAGACATTACTACCTACCTAGACTGCCTTCTTGGCATGAGTTGGCACGTTAAGATTAGAGCTGTTCTTTCTAAAGAGTGCATGTTTTTGCAGTTTAAGCACCATCAATTTAATGAACCAATTGCAAATATCTCAGAAATTCTGAGAGCAAGAGGAGCAAATACATCAAAATGGCATCAGAGAAGATTTAATGCAGTTTTCACTCTCCTTTATGGTCTCTAGCATCTAGTGCTAATCAGACCAAAGCTGATACCTTTTGGCCAAGGTGGAGGCAGGCTGATTAATCCCATCTTCTGAAGTCACCTTGTTGAGGAGAATGTGCACATGGCTTGAGACCAAATGATAATTGCGCATTGTTTTATCCTTAGTTTATCCTTATTCTAATCCCCAAATGAGTAACAGGTACAGGTTTTAAAACCCTATGTGCTGATCTTGAAATACAGATTTGAGTTCAAGCTGCATTTATTGAGGACCCACAAATCTTCCAGGATATAAATACATCTCTTTATAAAGCATCTGCAACTGTTCTTAAAACTTTCCAGAGACTCTAGTCTCTGGGGAGGACCTTGGTGTGGTTCCTGCTTGAAACAAAGCAGGGAAAATGGTTTAAGTGTTTGAAAGTAGTGGTGGAACTGGAGAGCTTCACTGCAGGAGGAAATTTAAAGTTAATGATTACCCTATGAGGGGGAATTTTGTTACGAAGTTCAGCTTTTAAAAGTTAAGAAGCTCAGAAATCAACTTCAGGAGCTACAGAGGCAAAACACCATCTGTACAGAAAGTTCATAATGACATGTATGGTCTGAATTGCATGCCAGACCATTTCATCCTCTGAAACCACTTCTAGGACCTTGAGAAGTTCCAGCATATTGCAACAAAGGAATAATCCAAAATATCTATTAGTTACCATATGTCCTGTCCAGAATGTCCTTTTCTCTGTAATGTTGTCCTTTATTCTTGTGTATTAAACAAGAATTTTAGCATTTTATTCCAAAGAAAAATGGTATGTTGTGAGGAGCTCAAGGAGAAAGCTTGGGAAGCTTTTTCCATCCCTTTTTGTTTGGGAGACATCCCTTTTTTTTGTTTTTGTTTAGTTGTAGTAGTATCAACTTCTTCCGTGTTCATACTCATTAGAAGTAACTGCCAGTAGCATGAAGGATTGTGCTGGCTGTTACATTTTGCACTGAGGCAAAATGGACTCATACGAATTCAGTCCTAGTTTATAAGTAGCCTTCTGTGTCCCTGCCACCTATTTAGTTTTCCCCAGGATTTCTGTATGTGCTGGAAACAAAAAGAAGTAGTGACTCTTTGGGCTGACGTCTCTGTTTGCTGGCTCTCACAGCTCCTCACTGGATGACCGACCATAGTGTTTAAGCTCTTACTAGGTGTATTGGTCTTAGAATGTGTCTTTAATGTTTCGTGTAAACACAGTAAAGTTGTGAACACATAATTTATCATTTGGTTCTAAGTTTATTGAATGACAGATACGTTCATGCTTTCGTATCATGGTAAAAAAGAGGTGGCTTGGGATGGATAGTCTGTATTTATTAAAGGTGCAGATTTGCACAGTGTTTAGTACATTTAGAGCCAAAGCTGCCCTGCTGTGTTATTAATTATAAATTATACAGCTACATAAATGTTACAAATTATAATTTTCTTAAGTGAAGTTACTTGGTTCTTGATTTCTAATGGTTGAACCCTTCATGGCAGCAGGAGGGAGCAACCCACCTTTGCTGTTCAAAGCCCTTCAAATAACATTTGTAATTAAATGTACTTCCTCTTTTTATGCATGCCAATCCTTAAAAAAACCCTAAGTTTCTTAGTTCTGTAGACATTTGAGAGGAGGAAAATAAGAAAAATCTATATGAAACAAGTGAAAGCATGCGAGATCTCATTTCCACCTTTCTTCTGTTTCTTTTAGGCATTCTGATAACAACCATTGCTTCAAAAGGGGAATTGCAGAATTGGCCTGACCTCTTACCAAAGCTTTGCAGTCTGTTGGATTCTGAAGATTACAATACCTGTGAGGTAAGGAGATTTATAGAAAATAGAAGATGGTCATCTGAATTTGATTATTTTTATCTCTTTACAGACACTATTATATATATAGTATTGTGTGCATATATTCATGTGTCTCTATATATTTATACATGCTCATGTGTTCTCCTTGGAGAACAGTGGCTCAGATTTGCTACATCTTCTTTTACCTGTGGTCCATGTTCTTGCTGTTCATTCAAACAAATCAATGTTCTTTGCATAAAAGTGGAATAAGATTGCAGATGGATAGTCACAGGTCTCAGCTGAGAAGTCTCTTGAAGTTACCAGTCTGTTATGCCTAATCTTTTAGGCACCATTAGCATGATTAAATTGATGCTGAATTTTCTCTTTAATGAAAGTAGTTCATTTGTCTTGTAACTTAAACTGGGAAAGTGATTGATTGCTATATCAAGGTGAAATGAACTGTTTTGGTCAGTCTGTGTGAAGGGAAATAAGTAAATAACAGTTTCAAACTATGAGAAAAAATATAAAGCTATGTCTGATGTACAAAAATTAAGATTGTGATCACACTATTTGAATTACTTGATAATGTCTCCATGAAGGTGTGAAATATTTTTGTATAAAGTGAACCTCAGAGATGACTAATGGTCCAAGATGCCATGTTGTTATGTAGTGTTTTGGTGCTGCTTTCTCTCAGAAGAAAACCCCCAAATTTGAAAATGAAACTCAAGTTGACCATCATCTCTGCTTTGCCCCATAATGAATTATGAAAGAAATACAGTTGTATATGCAATTAATTTGGATACTTCTGCCTCATTCTACTTACTTCTCAAGTAAGAATTAACTTTTATGTGGTTTTTAAAATATATTTGGATACATGAGCATCAAATCAAACTAAAATCACCATTTATTTATTGCTGACTCACCCAGCTTGAGAACTGACGTGCTCAGATGCGGGTTTAAATAAAATGCCTTTAAGAGTATTTCAATTTAATCATTAATTAGTTAGCTGCTTTTACAGTATTAAGTAGCTACGTTTACTGTGTTGTGCTGAAATTACCCATTCTATATGAAGTCTTAAGTTTTGTTTCCTTCAGAATGCGAAAGAAGATACTTATTTATTCGTTTATTCATTTTAAACAGGGTGCTTTTGGTGCTCTTCAGAAGATATGTGAAGATTCTGCTGAAATTTTAGATAGTGATGTGTTGGACCGACCACTCAATATCATGATACCTAAATTCTTGCAGTTCTTCAAGCACAGCAGTCCAAAAATACGGTAAGTTTATATGTTGTACTTACAGTTACCTGTTAAAACTTCACTTACATTAGCAGCAAGGCTGCTATTTTTATAGATCTGGTTTAAACCTGCTTAGCTTTTTAAAATGATCCTGCAGAGACCTACAGAGATTTCATGCACCAGTAATTTTCATGTTTATTTTCGTGGTTAATACAGGAATCTCACCTCTTCATACAATCAGTCAATGATTCTGAAAATTAAATAGTTTCTTCTAAGTTTTTGCATATTATTACAAAAAATTCAGTGCTGTACTTAGAACTTAATATTGTGATTAGGAATAACACTTTTACATTCATTTTGTAATGGCTTCAGCAATGGAAGAGTGAAAATTCTTTTGCTGGCAAAAGTTTCTAAGTTCTGACAAAAAAAGAAATTCTACATTTAACTGACTTTTCAGCTGAATCAAATTAAATGGGTTCATCATCCTTTCACTGCATAACTGTATTAATCTCTCCAAAGTAACAGCATAAGAAAAAAATTCCAGAATTAAACTGTTACTGCTAGTATTCATTACAAATAACAGTA
>VYZT01006091.1:6217-50202 GCA_013400735.1 Pomatostomus ruficeps | reverse complement strand
CTCCTCCATCTCATCTTTCTGCCGTCCCTGCGGGGATTTCGGCATCCTGGGGAAGAGTTCGGGTCTGCGTCTGCCCAGGGGCTGAGAGCAGCCCTGGGATGCTCAAAACCAGTGAAGTTTTAAAAGCGAATTGGCGGAGCAAGCCAAATTGTTGTTCGTGCCTCTCCCTTCTCTTAAATGTTCTTGAAAAAGTTTAAAATGAGAAGAAGTGCTGTGTTGGAAAGTATCCGAAGCGTGAGTGGAGTCTGTTCCAGTTTAGCAGGCAGGAAATATTCAACAAACTGTTTAAGGGATGCCAAATTCTCTCAAAGACGGTGGGATTCAGACAGTCTCGAGTGTTTTAGCGAGCTGGGATAGCTGTAAACACAGGCTCTTACTTTGGTCTCTGATGAGGTTTAGGCTGGATAATAGGAAACAGTTCTTCCCCAGGGAATGGGCACGGCCCCGAGGCTGCCAGAGCTCCAGGGATGCGCCAGGTGGGATTTGGGCGTGTCTGTGCAGGGTCAGGGATTGGACTGGGTGATTCTCTTGGGTCCCTTCCAACTCAGGATGTTCCATGATTCTGTGATTCTGCATCCACAGGTGGAAACTTCCAGGTAGTTGTTTTTTTCCCAATACCCAGCCTAACCCTGCCCTGGCCCATCTGCAGCCATTCCTTCGGGTCCTGTCCCTGTCACAGGGAGCAGAAATCAGAGCTGCAGCCCCCGGTGAGTGTCCCTCAGCCTCCTCCAGCTGAACAAACCGAGGACCCTCAACTGCTCCTGGTGAGGCTCCTCCAGACCCTTCACCATCCCCGTGTCCCTGCTTTGGGCACTCTGTGCTACCTCTGGATCTCTGGTTCAGCCCCGCTGCCCCTGCAGCGTGCAGGGGACACGGAGCTGGTGAGGAGCCCGTCCTGCAGCACCCGCGGGGTGTCCGGTGTGAGCAGGGCTGTTTGGGCTGGCAGGTGAAGCAATGCCCAATGATTAACTGGGAGGAGGCAGGCTCAGGTGGGGCCGGCACCGGGCCGGGCTCGGCGCTTCTGTGGGGGAGTTAAAACAGCGCGGTCAGGGAGCCACACTTTGGGCTCTCAGAGGTGCAGGAGCCATCCCTTCACCCTCTCCCGAGCTGGAACTGTCCCCCCAGCCCTGGTACAGGTGAGCATGCTGATGGTTTTGTGTTCAGGAGGAGTGATTCTGTTTTAATTCGTTTTCACCTTCTTTTTGCTCCCTTGTTTTCCGTGTTCCTCCAGGTAGGGCTGTGAGAGCAGGAATCCGTTTCATCACTTTAAAGTGATTCGTGTTGGTCAGCAATGCCACAGCTCCCTGGGCTTTAATCAGGAGACAGACTAGATTTATTAATTTCCTTTTTATATGCCATATCAGTATTGTGGAAGCATTACTCTGATTCTGTGAAAGAGCCCACTGAAATCCTGATGTTCTCTTCAGCTGTGGACTTGTCTTTGGGATGGGGTGGCTTAGAGAATAATAAAAAACTTTAATTTCCGGCTGTCATTGCCCAAGTTTCATACCTGGGCGTATTTTACTACATTAAAAACGATTTTAAACTGAAGCTGTTATAAAACTTCTAAAGTCTGGTATTCTTGCAAGTGCATTGCTCAGTCGAGCCTAAGATGTGAGTAATGGTAGCAGCAGAGCCGTGGAGGAGCGAAGCGGGGTTTGTTTCACCTCGGGCAGAAGCAGACACGGCACTTTGTGAGTTTGGATTGCAGAGTTTTCGTTGCTCGTAGCCCGGACACGATTTGGGTGTTAAATACCTGGATACCTGCAGAGCTGGGGAAGCGCTGCCTCTGGAGCTGTGTGAGCTGATTGCCAGGGAGAAGGGAGCACAGCGAGGCTCAGCCTGAGCAGACCCAGTCGTGCCTAAAGGTATTTCTGCACCTGAGCAGGCTCAGCGCTGTTCCCTGTCCTTATCTGCACAGCATCGAGCTCTCGCTCTTCATCCTTCCATAAACTGCAGCTTTTCCTCAGCCCCTGCACAAGTTCCCCGCCTGACAGGGGAGTGCAGGGGCTGTGCCCAGCTGAGGATCAGATAATTTCAGGGTTTGGGGTCTCGTTCAGCATTATGAACACAAACAGTTTGCGTGCAGCGGTTCGTGGCACAGGAATTCACCTTGGTGCTCAGCTGAATTCAGGGTGCTGGTGTGGAAATGGAGCTGTGGCAGTTGCATTTCAGAGAGCCAGTACGATATGCAGAGGTGCATAAATATAATATACTCCTTTATTTGTATATATNTCCAGGCTGTCCTCAAACACCTCCAGGGATGGTGACCCCACCACCTCCCTGGGAAGTCCATTACAATATCAAATCATTCTTTCTGCGAAGAAATCTTTCCTGGTATAATGTTATCAACCACAAAAGGCAGGTAAGTATTCAACATTCCTCCAATATAACTCTAAGTTGTTTTCCATAAAATTATGCTGATTATATATATATATATATATATATATAAAAATTTCCCTTTATATTTCTATATATACAATATACCTGTGTACAGCCTCGTACATCCCATTCCCAGCACTGAAATCCAGAGGAGATCCTTGAGAAAGTCCCGGTGTAATTCAGCCCCAGACAATGCTGGAATTAATTTAAATACGAGCGAGGGCTCTCGGCGTGCAGAGAACCAGCCGAGCTTATCCCTCCAGCCCGACGCCCATTGCACAACCCCAGCGGAACTCCTGGCTGGGGCACAGCTCGCAGGGCTTGGAAGTGCCTTGGGAAACAGATCTGAGTGGGATTTCATGGATAAAACTGAGTTTTTTTGGAGCTGAGTTGGACAAACAAAGTGTTGAGGTGTTTTTTTTTGAGTGTGGCAGTGGGGATTGTGCGCCGTGGCCTTGTGTGGATGGTTTCTCATGGAATATTTGAGTGAAACGCTTCTCTTCCTGTTCCCCTGCTTCAAAAAAAAAAATAAAAAAATCCTTGAAACTTGCTTATTAATATATTAGTTATTGAAATTAGAAAAGTTTTTCTTCAATGAAGTGGGGTTGCAGTTGGTTTGGCTGCATCCCAGCCTCTTCGGCGCTGGTGATTGTGCCAACAGTGAATCTGTCGGGGTGAAAATCTTTAGGAGTGATCTGATGCCAGGATAAATATACACAGAAATACTGTCTGCATCTTTGTATGCACAGGCAAAGTTGGATTTGTGCTCTCTGAGCAGCTCAGGTAAAGAAATCTCCCTGTGTGGTTTGGTTTGCCCATCACAGGTGCACAGGGAGACTTGCTGGTCGTGCTTCCCCTTCTTCTCATCTCTACCCTCAAAAAAGGGGTTTTTTAAATGCTTTCAATGTCCATGTCGGACAGATATTTGTGGCTTTTCAGTTATAAAATGGTTAATGATGCCTCTGTCAAACGGAGTGCCCGTGGCCCCAGGGCAACGGGAGTTTGTGGGAGGAGTGATGTCAACACAGGATTTGATCTGAATAATTCAGTCAAGTACATTCACGGCAAAAGTGCATGAGCCAGTTGGATGAGTTTTTAATTCCCAGTTACTGATGGGGAGCAGGAGCCTGGTGTTCGGGGATTGCTCTGGCTGCGAGTGCTCATCTGGGCCCTCATTAAAGGCACCGCCACGTCCCGTTCGTGCGACACCACGGGCTGGGTTTTGTGCCGCTCGTGCTCCTGTCGTGCTGCGTCCCTGTGCTTGGCATAACGGGGCTGCAGCCAGCAGGACTGAGGAGCTTTCCCTGGGATTCACTCCTTGGGGCTCAGCTGGAATCAGCCAGCGGGTGCAGAAGCTGATGGAAAAGGTTTGATATGAGTAAGAAGTGCTGGCACAACCCCCTTGTTACTTTAGAAACAAAACCAGTGGCAGGTGGGGCAGTCAGGGCTCTCGGAAGGTTCCGGAAGGATGGACCAGCAGGAGGTGCCACGGCTGCACTTGGCTCCTGCAGGTTCAGCTCCTAGGTTGATCTGCCAGGCCGTGGTGTGCCTGTGGTTTTCTCGGGACGGTTTATGGTCTAAACGGGAAAACACACATGGAATATGCTTCATTATAACCCTGGTGTTTACTTCCTAATTCTTTTCTTTTCCAGTTCCTTTTGGAAGTGGCTGACTGCTCAGATTGCACGGATTTCAAGAGGTCAGTGCGTTCCTCCTTTCCTCATGATGTATTTCCAGCTCTGTGTCATAGAAATGCAGCAAAGTCAGGCAGAGCAGGGGATACCAAACATTTATTCCCCATCCCACCCTTGTGCTGTGGGGTGTCCCTTTGTTTTCCACCTCTCTCATGCCTCTCTCTCAGTTGCAGTTATTTTTTTAATTTTGAAGGAAATGCTTCCATTCCCTGCTGGAATTCTGGAATGCTCCAACCCATCCCTGGAAGTGTCCAAGGCCAGGAGCAACCTGGACTGGTGGGAGGTGGCCCTGCCCATGGCAGGGGCTGGGATGAGATGAGATTTAAGGTCCCTTCCAAGCCAAACCAGTCTGGGATTCTCTGATCCTGTGATTTTTGATGCTCAGAGTTTCCTGCATTTGTCTGTAGGTTTTGGGTCTGGTGTGTGGGGTTTTTCTGGCATTTTTTTTCTCTTTAAGTGACTCCTGCAGCTCTGTCTAAGCTGGGAGGTTCTGCAGCTTGTGGATCTCAGAGCCCTCGTGCAAACAGAGCAGTAAATGCTCAGAGCAGAACTGTTCTTGCTCCCGGACTCAGGTTCAGCTCTGACCTCCTAACGCTGCATTTCCCATCGGTGAACCTCGCTGTGTCCTCCTCCTTGGCCTCCCAGGGCAGGTGCTCACCTCAGGTTTGGTTTTCCCTTCCTTTTGGCCGTGCAGTGCTGCGAGCCCAGTTTGTGGGAGCCATGGAGGAGCCTCCCGAGGCCGCCAAAGCCCTGGACATGAACGCCCACTCGCGCTTCATCATCGGCTCCGTGTCCGAGGACAACTCGGAGGACGAGACCAGCTCCCTGGTGAAACTCGATCTGCTGGAGGAGAAGGAGAGGTCCCTGTCCCCCGTGTCCGTCTGCTCCGACTCCCTCTCGGACCTCGGCCTTCCCAACGCCTCGGATGGCCTGGCCAGCCACATGAGGTAGGGATGAAGAGTTCTCCAATCTTTTTCCCTTTCCAATTTCAAAGATAATCCAAAGGTTCAGCTTTTTATCCATGTTTGGCTTCAGATGTGTTTGTTGTGCCAAGACGTGCTCCAGCATTCTGTTCCTAAATGACCTCTTTTATGTTTATTAAACCCTTCAATTTTCCTTTGGTTTTAGTGAAATATTTGTGCCTGAATTCCTTAAGCACCTTGCCTATCCTGCCTGTCTTGTCCTGGCTTTCAGAAAATGGGAATGTCTCCACTGAGCTGTAAAAAGTTTTCACTTGTGTGTGATTTTTTTTGTTGTTGAGAGCAAGAACAATATTTGCTTATTTTGTCTTTGCACGGGATTTGCTGCTTTAAATGTAGCCAGAGAAGTGGCAGTGGGTAGGATCAGTGAGTCCATGCTGGAATTTTTTTGGGTTTGGATAGAGAAAATTGTGATGGTTCTGGTAAAGATTGGGAGTCCTGCTGGCACTTGCACAACTGATGTGAAACCTTAAAGCAAATTGACAGAGGATTGCCTTTCCAGTTGTAGTGTTTTGGCAGCACATCAGGTAATTTTGAAGCAGGAAACTGTAGCTGTGTATAATTTAGGAAGAGAAGAAGTTGGATGAGCACCGAACCACGAGTGGAAATGGACAATAGCAGAGCAAGAACCTTCTAGGACAGTGCCTGGCAGCAGAGAGGCTCGGTGCAATAGCTGTGCAACCTTGGGCACCTCTGTTGTAACCTGCTTACTTTGGCAGCCCCTTTGGGGAGCACTTGACTTTTGAGTTAAATTGGAGAGAAATGCCAATTCAAATAAAAAACGTTACAGCATTATGGGCTGTTTTTCTAAGATAAACTCAGATGAGCCGAAGTACTTTTCAGGAGAGTTGTTCCTTTCATCAGAAGATTTCCAAATCGTGTTTACAGATGGAGAAACTGAGACAAAGACAACAGCAGAGACAAGTTGAACAACTTGCCTGGAGTCACTCTGTGACCGTTCATGGTGCAGAGGTGCTCGGGTTTCCAGCTTCCTTTGGGTGATCACAAAGGCACCACGCTTTGGAAAGGGATGAAGGTAAATTCAGGGAAGTTCTGCACCCTTTGGCCAGCGGGTCACACAAGGTGCAGCTCCAAGGGAGCGTATCTTTGGGGAGAAGTTGCCAAAAACCTTTCCATGTGCTGGTGATTTTCCCACAGGGTAAAAATGGAGCTGGCTCGTGCTTGAGGCGAGGGGCTTTGCTGCAGAGCAGTTCTAGGGAAAAATTGTGGTTAAAATGCAGGATTTACTCAGCTGCCAAAGGGCTTGTGAGGGCACCTTATTGATCCTGTGAGGTGTTTGTGCTGTTGCCACAGACACTCCTGCTGGGACAGGTTGTGCACTTTGGGCTCTCCTGCCGCTGGAGATCCATGGAGACCTTCAGCTGTGCCAGCTGGCTGTGCTCTGAGAATGAACCTGAAATTGCTGCGTGGAACATCAGCGCTTAAAAACTGCTGTGTGGGGAGAGTAACCCCCAGACTGAGCGTGCAGAGGGTCCTTGCTGCGTTCTGCAGATTTAGATAATAAACCCAAGCATGCCATTTATTTTTTTCCCTTTTTTTCCCTTGTCTTGTCTCCGAGTTCAAAAGTTTCCATCAGCACTTCCAACCAGTCCTGCAGGGATACATTTTTCCTTTTATTGTAGTGAGCTGTTGTAGAGCTGCTGTGCTCCTTTCTGAAGTTTTCGTGGTGGATTAAATAACTCTCCCATAAATGCCGCTTGGAAAGCACTTTGGGCCCCTCTGTTTTGTTTAATAAATTGTTCCGGATTATTGCTAAATTTAATTTCTAGCTTCCAAGACGGTATCTTGTGTCAAATTCTTGTTTAAAATAGAACAAAACCTGGATGTCTTCTGATGTTTGTCCATCAGGGCTCTGGTTTCATAAGCAATGACACGGGTGCACAGAGTCACCTGACAATCCACTTGTATCAGCTGAAAGCCAAAGTTTTGGATGGAGTTCAGCTGTTACCTCATATGAAGCCCACAGAGCTCAGCCCTTTGCTCCCAACACTGGCTGGACTTCCCGGTGTGTTGTCTCAAGAAATCATTGAGATGCTTCAGCAGAACTAATCATCTACTAAAGGCAATTTGGCCAAATGCCTCAATTTTACCCCGGACAGAAGTGATTGAGTGTGCTCAGCCTGGCACTGGGACAAGGTGCCTGCTCAGAAACCAGCCCTGGAGTGACTGCACGGAGTCCTGAATGTAATGAAAGATCCTTTTGAGGCCGTTCTGACTCTGAAACCAATCCTTTGCAGCGCAGCAGTTTGTGGCTGGGCGGCAGCACTGGGGAGCATTGATGCTGGGAAGTCGCTGGTGCTGCTGTGGTTCCTCCCCAGCCCTGGGCAGGGAGGTACAAACGTGCTCTGGGATTTGTGGGGCCGCTCTGGCTGCACCACAGAGGATTTCTGCTTTGCTGCGAGGAGTCCTTGGTGTTCCAGGCTGTCTGCAGGGTCCTGCAGAACCAGAAAAAACTGGAGACTTCACAGACAGTGACACCAACTTGTCAAAGTTTTCGGTTAGACGCTTTCTGATTTTTTTCTGACGTATCTCTGTTATAAAAGAATAGAACTCTGTGGGTTTCTTTTTCTGGACTCTGCCTGTGCTGCCAGGTGCTGCTGCTGAGGGTTCTGTGTAGGGTGACGTGTGTGGAAGGAGCTCCTTCCTCCATCCCAGCCTGGCCTTGGACACTCCCAGAGATCCAGGGGCAGCCACAGCTTCTCTGGGCACCCTGTGTCAGGGCCTCCCCACCCTCCCAGGGAAGAATTTCTGCCGAATTCCTAATCTATACCTGCCCTCCTTCAGATGAAGGCCATGAACTTCATCCACCTGGAGGGAAGAGTTGATTTCCTCCTCTGTCTGTTGAAAGAAGAGGAGGTGGTTTGGACTGTGCCTGGCTGTGCTGATAACGTGGGAATTGCAGCTCTTTCCTTCTCTGGAAGCTGCTCTGCTTCCTGGACAAACACACTCTAAGGATTTCTCCTCTGCCTACCTGTCTGAAGCTGGGTTCTTATTTTGGGGTTATTCTGCTCCCTTTCACCTCGGTTCACAGGGGAAATGTCCTCTCTAAATTCAGTCATTTGAAGGGAGATTTTGCAGAGATTCCCTGGCTGAGACAGCACAGCGTGACAGTGTCTCCCACGTGCTCACTTCTCTGATCCTTCTAACTGAAAGGCAAGGGATCTCTTACTTTGGGTAAATTTAATGTGAAACTCCCCCACCTACTCCCCAACTCTGGTTTAAAAGATCCATTCTCGTGTTGTTCCTGCAGATGAGATCTGTTCAACGCTTGAACTTTGTCAAAGAGCACGGGGAGGGCTCCCTGCCAGACACTCCAATTCCTCTCCACTCTCTGGTGCAGAACTATCTGGTGCTGTTGTTGTTGTTATTCACTTTTATCTTGCTGCCAGGGCTTGACCTGGAGAGTGTGGGGCTGTTTGCTGCTCCAGGAACACGTGGAGTTTTGTACTTCTTGAGGATTTAAAAGTAAAGCTCTTCAGGTACTTTGTAGGTTTAGGAACTGGAGTACGGATATCAATTTGAATTAAACTTGGCTGTTTATTTGGATTGATGTTTGGATTCCCTGGGTGTTTTGAGTGTCAGGGTGCTTTGGACTTGCAAGGAACCTCAGTGATTTGGGCTCTGCATCCTGGGAGTGGTCCCATCCCAAATGCATTTGGCACGGCAGATAAACCTCCAGGTGTGTGGCTGGGAAAAGGAATATCTGGAAAACTCTTGGCTCTTGGTTATTTGGGAGCAATCCTGGCAGCTTGTACCCATTTGGGCTCTGTAAAAATTCCTGCTTTAGGCCACAGAACCACCTGGACTGACGCTGGAATTCTGTGTGAGTGTGGAACGGAAGTTATTTCCCAGGGAGTGCAGAGAGGTTTTGTTCTGTGCTGCATCCTTTATTGAATTTCCTGAAATCCTCAGGCTCAATGCACTGTCAGAGCTGAGTCAAGTTTCATTTGTTTTGATCTCTGCGTGAAGCCCTGGGTTTGACAGTGTCTGTGTTCGAGCCAACTCTGGCTCTTTACAAGAAGGGCGAAACTGTCTTTGAGTGATGCCTGTTACCTGAGGCACAGGGAACCCTTCATTCCAGCTGTGGAATTCTGCACCCCTTGCTGGGCAGCATTTCTGCTCGTTCCTTCCCTCTGCCTCCCTGTGAAACAGGATGCAAGGGCAGAGCTAAAACTGGAGCAGATCTTAGGGAGGCTTCAGCTGCCCGAGCCTTATCGCCCGGATCGAATGCGTGTTCTCATCGTATTTACAAAACACAGGGCCCAAATGGCGGGGAAGAGCTGCCCTCTCCACACCCTTCCCAGGCCAGATCCAGAGGGAGACAATCCCCAGCCCTGTCCCTGGGGACTCTGTGTGTGTGTGTGTGTGTGTGTGTGTGTGCGCTGCAGTCTGCTCGGGCAGGCAGCTCATGCATCCCAGCCCCTGGAACACGCGGCGGCGTCACGGCAGCGCCTGGCATGTGGCAGTGCTGGGATCAGTGCCGGCTCCTGGCTCTGCTGTGCCTCAGGTACGTGTCCCACGGGAAGGATTTTCCTCGGAGGATGGACGAGAGGAGCAGGCGCAGCGTTTCCCTTTGTCTGACGTGCCGAGGAGGGGGTGGATTCTGTGCGATTGTGGGGTCTGAGCGGCGCTGCGTGGAGGGAATGAGCTCCGTGGGGTGTGTGTGTGCTGGACCAGCAGCCCTGTGTCCGTGGCACATCCTTGTGGAGCTTGTTTTTGTGGCGGTGCTGCAGCAAATCGTGGCCATTGATGTCTCAGCAGCGAATTCGGCTGGCAGGAGTGGATATTTTTAACCAATGCTGAAGCTGCCGCTCGGGGTTTGCTCCTCCAGCAGCAAATCGTGGCCATTTCTCTCACAGCAGTGGGTTCAGCTGGTGGAAGGCACAGGGAATATTTTTAACCATCAAGCCGTGGTAGATTTGTTTCCTGGCAGCCACAATGGGCAGAACCTGTTTGGATTGGGGGTTTGGGTGGGGTTTTTGGGAATGAATTAAATGGGGGATTTGTGGGGTACCTGAGTTTGAGTTGCTCTTGCAAGAGGAATAAAGGCTGGCGAGTGAAAGGCATGGAGTTCTGGGGTGGATACGTCGTGTTGGGCTGTTCCTGGTAGTTAAATTCTCTCCTGGGATCTCTTGGCTCTGGTCAGGTTTGTGTGCAGGGTGAGGCTGCCCTCACCCCACAGCGTGTCGCTGTCCCTGCTCCCTCCTGCTCCCTGGATGGCAGCACATGGCACTGCTGCTGCCCCTCACCATGGCACCGTGTCACTGTCACCTGTCCTGGCCCTGCAGGGAGGTTACCTCCAGGTTAATGGGGCACTTCTCCCCTGGATGTTCCTTTTTCAAATGATCCCCTCCTGCATGGCCGCATTTTGGGATTCTGTGCCCCAAATCAAAGCTGTGCTGCCTGGCTATGGCCCTATACCAGACCAGACCCAAATATCCCCAAATTTAAACATTTCCAGCTGCTGTGCCTGGTTCCAGTCCAGCTTTTACCATCAGAGTACTGCTGCAGTCACTGCCCTTCCTTATCCCGTCTCTCCCCCCAAATTTGCAATTTATGAATTTGTGTGTACAAGGCCAGGAGTTGGACTCGTGGATCGCTTCCAGCTCAGGATGTTCCATGATTCTGGTACTGAATAAACATCTTCCTTCCTCCAGTGATGTTACTGGATGCCGCGCGTTGCTTGTGAGGATATTTATTCTCCCAGCACGTGGAGTGATCTCATCTCCATCTTATCGGTGGGGAACAGGCACGGAAAACTGAAGTGTCCAGGGTCTCCCAGCTCCCAGGCTGGTGTCCAGGGTCTCCCAGCTCCCAGGCTGGTGTCCAGGCTGAGCTGCCAGCTCTGTCACACTGTGTCTGCGTGCCTGCACAAGCTGCCTCTGGCATTCCTCTCTGCAGCCCTGGAAACGCTGCCCCTCCTGAAAATCCCACAGCAAATCCTACAAGTGGGCTGAACTCTTGGGGTCTCGCAGAGCGCGTGCAGCTGGGATGTGCTCACCTGCTCCTGGAGCGGAATCCCTGTGGATGCTGCATCCCTGGGGATGCTGCTGGGGGGGCTGTGCACCCCCTGTGCCCCCGGTTTGGGGGCTCAGCCCGGGTTCCCTGGCTGGGAGCAGCCGCCGTGCAGCCGCCGCAGCGGGGCCAGCCTCAAAGCTCGTTACGTAACCTGTGGCTGCTCCTCTCTGTGCCCTGATCAGCTGCTCTCCCCCGAGTGACGAGAGGGAGGCTGGTCCCCTCCGCCTGCTGCGTCACTGGAGGGTGACACGGGCGTGGGGGGAGCCAGGGACAAAGGTTAAGGGATTTGGAGCAGTCGGGGAAGCGCCGCTGCCCGGAGGAGGAACCGTGTGAGGCTCTCTGCAGCTCTTCCCCGAGCTGCAGAACTGGCTGGAATCAGAAGCTGCAGCTGCAGAGAGGAGCCGTGAGCAAGCCCGAACTCCATTAATTCCTGCACTCAGCCAGCATGGAGGATTCTGCAGAGCAGAGCCAGGAGATGAGGTACCACATGCTGCAGAGGTAAGAATCACAGATCTGCCCAGCTCCTCGTGGCCGGGCTCTGGGCTGGAGATGCTCACGGAGATTGTGGTGTTCATTTTCCCCTCTGGAGCCTCGCAGAGCCTGTGGGCTCTCTGTGCATGCAGCCCCTGATAAAGATGCCGGGACACAGCTCAGCTGGGGGACCGGGGTTGTTCGAGTTGGGGGCTCTGCACAACTTCTGTCCCCCGGGAGCTCTGAAAAGAAATTGAAAATTCCTCCATCTCAAAACGCTGCAGTTGTGGGCGTGTGGTTAATAGGGATGGCAGTCCCTAACTCAGCATTTGTTCTGTTTGTTTAGAGCTCTGTGCTTCCTTCCTTGCCACTCAGCTTCTACCTCATCTTACCCTGCAAAACCCCAACTCTTCTGTTTGATGACAGTGTGCAGCCTGTGATTATTGATAAATAAACTTAATGTTCATGGTGTGCTCACAAATCAAACTGGGCTTGTTTATAAACACGCGTTTGCTGCATTCTGGATGATGAACCTTACCTCTGTTGACGTTTTCCCTGTAGCAGTAGCTTTGTGTGTAGTAATTTCTTGGTGGGACAGTTCGTATTTAAACACTTTATCACAAATTCTCATCTTGGGAATTTTATCTCTTCCTATTTTTGTGGAGACTGCTCTCAATGAACCTGTAATGCATAAACCCCTCTCACTCCTTGGACTGTGCTCCTTCCTTGCCGTGAAGACTCTGACCCCTAAATGCACAAATTTAGTAGAAATTCAACCTTAACCACACATTTGCTCTCTTTCTTGCCTGCTGATAAAAGTTCCCAGGCTGAGTTCACAGGAGTGTGTGAACTTTTGCTCACAGGGACACGCTCTGGGCTGGGTGACAATGTCTGGAAGTGCAGCTACCGGGAAGAAGGGAAAGTACGAGGGATGAATCTGTGCACACAGAGCTTGGTCTTTGCCTTTCTCGGGGTGTGAGCTCCCTGCTCTTCCCTGAGATAAGATACTGGGCTGGATGGGCTTGGTCTGACCTGGTACAGCCGTTTCTGTGTCCCAGAGTGTCCCTGGGAGTGACAGTGTGGGTCAGGGTTGTGGTGTCACTGTGCTCCTGGTGAAGGGTGAAGGAGGGTCTGTGTCCTGTGTGGGTAAATCTTCATGGGCTGTGAGGTATTTGTGAGGGAATGTGAGGATTGAGGGGGGATCCGTGTGCTCCCTGTCAGGCTGGAACAGCCGCTCATTCCAGCTGGGATGCTCCAGCCCTGCCCCGGGGCTGGGGAGCTCCAGGTGCAGCTCTCGGGGTGGCTGTGCTGGTGAAAGGAGCTCTGTAGGTGTGCCCTGGCTTCCCCTGGCGCTGGTTTTCCCTTCCTGCCCTCCCCAGCAGTTCCAGTCTCTCTGCTCCATCCCATCCCATTTCCCAGCGGAATTGCTCAATGGAGCAGCTGATTAGGCCAGAGGTCCCATCCCGAGGGCTCCTGGGTACAGATCTGCACCAACCCCTTGGTGCTCCTGGAGCTTTCCAAAGCTCTGAGCTGAGCTTCCCACTCTCCGTTCCTGCAGGAGGGTTCTGGGATCCTGCCAGTGGCTTCCCGGTGTTCCTGGGGAGGGAAACTGTCAGAAAAGCGGAGTAAAAACTAGTGTGGCGTGAGCTGAGAGGTGAAGCTTGAGAGCTTGTGTAATTAAAAGTGTCTCATTAATTCCCAGTGGTGCTGTGCCCTGGCAGACCCTCGGTGTGAGGAGCAGCTCTGTGCTCTTCCCTGGAATTTCCTCTCACAGTTTCCGCTTTGCAAACTTCAGCAAATCAGAGCCAAAGGGTGATGTGTGCCTGTGGTGTTGCTGTGGGAGCTGGAGCAGAGGGAGGGGAAGTGGCGGTGCCATTCCCACACAGAAGGGCTGTGGCAGGGCACGGGGCTGGTCTTGGCAGGCGCAGAATTGGCGTTCGGTGTTTGTAGTAGGAGTAACATGATTAATTTGTCCTCTGGCTCTCAGAGCTTTTGAGGAAGATCTTAAAGAGTGGGCAGTGGAAAACTCTTGGAAAATGATTTCCGTAGCCAGTCTGAGTGTCTCATTTTCACCTGGAGATAAATTCGCTGTGCTTCCCCAGGAGGATTTCCTTATGGAGTCTGATCTTTGTAGCTTGTTTGGCCAAAGCCAGAAACCACTGTTGTTTCCAGCTTCCCTGCATGGATGGGAAGCAATCTGGTGGAGCATTGTTGTTCTGCGTGGGGCAGCAACATAACAGCAAATATATTTTTATTTGTTGATATTTTGGCATAGCTGGAATTTCCCCAGATAACCTGGATTTTGCATGGAAATCACTGAAAAGTGGCTTCAAATGAGTCGTCCCTGTGAAACTGAGGACCCAAGAACATTTGGGTCTGGCGGCAGGGAGGGATTCTGCTCCTCTGCTCGGGGAATGTGGTCAAAGAGGACTTTCAGATTTTTCACATGCTTTATTTTACTGTGTACAGCACTGACAGGTTTCTGTCTCACTCTGACTTCCTCAGGCCCAGCATGTCGGGTTTGCACCTCGTCAAGCAGGGCAGGGACAGGAAGAAGGTGGATGTGCAGCGGGATTTCACCGTGGCTTCTCCAGCAGAATTTGTTACTCGTTTTGGAGGCAATAAAGTTATTGAAAAGGTAACTTCCCAACCTTTATCAGCATATTCCAGCTCCTCTCTGGAGCTGTGACTTGTCTCTCCCTAAGGCTGTGCATGGCAGGCATCAAATTCCTGATATTCCTGAGCTTGGAAGTTGTGCTTCTACCTGGAATCATTGTGTTTCCTTTTCCTGTGGGATAAATAAACATCTCATCATTTTAACTTATGTAATAAGGAAAATAATGGGAGTTATTCAGAGCACTTCTGCTGATACAGACGGATTTATAGACAGATATAACAGAAGTAGACTGGAAAAACACTGAGAAATGTATTTAAAAATAAAGAATGATCTGATTTGAGTCCTTCTGCTCTTTAATCCAACCAAGGCATAACACGTTAAAATTTTATGGTGCAACAAGAGCTGCTGTCTGAATTGACAGATGGGCCATGAGTGCTGGATGCTGGCTAAGGAAACTGCACAGCCCAAAACTGGGCAAAGGGGCTGCAGGGGGGGAAAAAACTGCTTTGGTGATTGTTTATTGTTTTGTCCTATTGAGGCTCTATTTCATCCCAGCTTCTAATGCACCCAGGTCCTGATAGCAAACAATGGCATTGCAGCGGTGAAGTGCATGAGGTCCATCCGGCGCTGGTCCTACGAGATGTTCCGCAACGAGAGGGCCATCAGATTCGTGGTCATGGTCACCCCCGAGGACCTGAAGGCCAATGCAGGTGGGTTGGGGAGCTGGGGAAGGGTCACAGCCGTGTCCTTGGGGTGCAGGAGTGGGATGTCCCCCTGCTCTGTCAGCAGAGGGGTGTTCTGGGGCAGGTCGGTGTTTCTGGAGTCATTCCTGTCAGGAGCAGCTGGGGGGGCTCAGAATTTTAGACCAAGTCCTGTTGTGAGATTTGCAGCCTAAACGGGGCCTCCTGTGTGTGTGCAGAGTACATTAAAATGGCCGATCACTACGTGCCCGTCCCGGGAGGACCCAACAACAACAACTACGCAAACGTGGAGCTCATCCTCGACATCGCCAAGAGGATTCCTGTGCAGGTGAGAGCTGTCACAGCCACTGAGCAGTCTCCTTCAGGGACGAGCTGTGCCCGGGGAACAAGGCAGGGCAGAGAAACTGCAGTTCCAAACCTCTATTAGCACCCAAAGGCGATGTGTGACAGTGCAGGGGCTGTCCCTGTCTGAGTACCTGCAGGAGAGGGAGGTTCCCTGCAGCCTCCCCACAGCCAGCTCCTCCTCAGCCCNAGGGAGGTTCCCTGCAGCCTCCCCTCAGCCTCTTGCTGCAGGTGCAAATCATCCTTTAAACTCTGCACACTCAGGAGCTGCTCTGGCTCCTGCGTGGTCTGATGCTGTTTTCCACCAGGAAAGGAAAGCCTTGGAATGTTTGCATGGGTCTGTTTCTGCTCGCTTGCTTGTTTGCTTCAAACAAAGAGCAAATTGTGTTCTTTTCTCCTGCAGGCGGTGTGGGCTGGCTGGGGCCATGCATCGGAGAACCCGAAACTGCCAGAGCTTCTCCACAAGAACGGGATTGCTTTCATGGGTGAGGAGATGGGCTGCTCATCTAATGCCCAGTCCCTGTTTGAAGATGGGGATAGAAAGAAGATAGGGAGATAGAAAATCCTGAGTCCCAGGGAGAGCCACGAGGAATGGGCTGCAGCTAAGATGGGTTGTCTGTTCTTTACAGCAGCTCCTGTATGGAAGAGGGGGAAAGTTCTCCAAAATAGCCTTTAATGTTGGGATAAAAAATCAAAAAATATTCCTGTTAAACCAGATTGTTTCACAGCTGAATGTCCCTGTTCTCCTTTTAAAGAGGGTTCAGTTTTATGGGAGGAGTGGAGTTTTTCCTGAATCAGACTTCTGGACATTTCCCTGATGTCTGAAATCCCTGGTGTCTCTCTCATGCATTCTCTTTGCTCTTTGCAGGTCCCCCCAGCCAAGCCATGTGGGCCTTAGGAGATAAAATTGCTTCTTCCATCGTGGCTCAGACTGCTGGCATTCCCACTCTTCCTTGGAGTGGCAGTGGTAAGAAGGAAATTGTTCTTTGCTCCTCAAGATCATCCTAATCACTTTTTCCTTCAACATATCTAATTTCTAAGAAGCTCCGTGCTCAAAAGTGCATTCCAGGAAATGTTCCATCTGTTCAGGGTTTCAGATCTGAGCTGTTTGCCCACCACAGCAGTGAGAAGCCTTGGAAGCAATGGCATTAGTGATGGAATGAGCATGGAGGTGGTGGGAGAAGCTGGCAGCGTGCAGAGGACGGGGAGGAGGGGTTTGGAGAAGGGAGGAAATGTGGAAGAGGTTGTTTGGTTGTTTCCTGGAGTGCAGCTGATGCTCAGAGGCTCACCGGGGACACCCAGGCCTCTAGGGGAAGGTGTCCCTGCCTGTGCCAGCGCCTGGAACAGTATGATATTTAAAGTCCTTTCCAGCCTGAACCATTCCGTGATTTTCTGTAGTTTTGGAGCCCATTCTCCGCTTCCCTGGAAGTCCTCTACAGTTTCAGAGCACTATAAATAACACCCTGCTTCTCCCAGATAAATGGAGGAGGACATAATGTGCTGGGTGAAATATTTCCTGCTCAGAAATCAGGGATGTCTCTTTACACTCAGCATTCCCCCTTTCCTGTGTGCTCCCAGCCTGGTTCCTCGTGGAGCTGTGGCCGTGCCTTGTGTCACCCGTGTCCTGCAGGTGCCTTGTCCAGCCTGGCAGCACGAGGAGCTCCCAGGGTGGTGTTTGTGTTTCAGGTCTGCGCGTGGACTGGCAGGAGAACGACCTCCAGAAGCGCATCCTGAACGTGCCGCAGGAGCTCTACGAGAAGGGCTACGTGAAGGACGCCGACGATGGGCTCCGGGTGGGTGTGGGGGGCTCAAGGGGCTGGGATTGAGCTTAAACTCAAACTGGAACCTGACTGCAGCCCCAGGGCTGGGTCCTGGAAACTGGGAAGTGATCTTAGGTGAGGATTAGCAGGGAGAGGCAAAATCTGGGACCAAGGTGGTGTTGCATTAAAAGCTCCCATCCAGTTTTTGTTCGGTGCAGGAAGGTGTTTTTAATAAAGACCTGCAGCCTCACACTTGTCTCCATCTTTTGAGTTTCTCCTTGAGGAAGGTTTTTTGGATAGGAAATATTCCTGGCACAACGCAGGATTTGGAGTTTTCCTTTGTGAAGAGCAGGGGTTGGAGTGTATGATATTTCCATGTCACCCAGCTTAGTGATTCTCTGTATTACACAAAAGCTCTTCTGTGAGTTTGGAGATTCAATGGCAATGAAGCACTGACACAAGATTTTGTGGTCACTTGGAGAGATCAGAATTCTCTGTAATCACAAAATCCCTGCTGATTTTCCAGCTGCAGGTATCTTCTCCAATGGGATGTTTGGTTTCTATCCCATTGGTTGCTAAACAGAGTAGGATGAGGAAGCTTGGATGTGGATCAACAGGGAAATAATGATCTTTTCTCTTCATTCTGCTGCCTCTCTGTACTCACCCTGCTGTTGTGTCCATCCTGCCAGGCTGCTGAGGAGGTTGGCTACCCTGTCATGATCAAGGCTTCTGAAGGAGGAGGAGGAAAAGGCATCAGGAAGGTCAACAATGCCGATGACTTCCCCAATCTGTTCAGACAGGTGACTGATCTGTGCTGCCTTGTTCCAAATGCTCAGGCCGGGTGGTTCTGAGACTCTATCGATGATGGATCTTACAAGAGGTGCTCTGTCTGTCTGTTCTGTCCCTGCTGCAGGTTCAAACGGAAGTGCCAGGCTCTCCCATCTTTGTGATGAGGCTGGCCAAGCAGTCCAGGCACCTGGAGGTGCAGATCCTGGCAGACCAGTACGGCAACGCCATCTCCCTCTTCGGCCGCGACTGCTCCGTGCAGCGCCGCCACCAGAAGATCATCGAGGAGGCTCCGGCCTCTATTGCCACCTCAGCAGTGTTTGAGCACATGGAACAGGTGAGAGTGGCCCTGCAGCCTCCCTTGCCCTGGCCAGGCTCCAGAAACGGGCAGGACTTTGTGTTTTTATTTTACATCACCCGGAGGTTTGCGCTGTTGAATGTTTTTAAGGAGCAGTGTAGGGCTGTGTGTCTCAGCCTGCTCAGTGTGGGCAGCCACTCCCATTTCCACACTCGAGTCTTACCAGAGCTCCCTTCAAAGATGTGTTCACCCCAAAAAGGGAAGTGTGTCCTAAATGTGTGTTATATTAAAAGAAAATTTCAGAAGTCGTAGGAATTGCCTAACGCTGAGTGTTGCAAACACTTGCTTCAAACCCCGCCTTCTGTAAATTGTAAATTAAATTTAAGTTGGGAATCAAAACTCCTGTGCCACAGGCTTTTCTTGGGGCAGTTTTGGGATGTTTCAGAATGGCAGCAGGAATCTCAGTGGGTGTGGTGGATGAGCAGGGGGAGCACAGGTAACTGGAAGTTAAATATTCTCTTTTCCTGTGTTCCAGTGCGCAGTGAAGCTGGCCAAGATGGTTGGGTACGTGAGTGCGGGCACTGTGGAGTACCTGTACAGCCAGGACGGCAGCTTCTACTTCCTGGAGCTCAACCCCCGCCTGCAGGTGGAGCATCCCTGCACCGAGATGGTGGCCGATGTCAACCTGCCCGCAGCTCAGCTCCAGGTGAGCACAGAAAAGGGGATTTTCCATCTTCCAGCAAGTTCAGCAGTTGAGGGAGGTTCCCCAAAGCCACGAGGGGCTCCTAGATCCTGCAGAGAGCAGCTGTGGGATGTGCTGTGGGTTGTTTGTCCCTTGTGTGTCCCCCAAACTCCTGGCCCACATCTCTTCCAGCAGTGGGTGGGTGCCACAGTCCCCTCACACCCCAGTAAGGCTCTCTGTGCCTTTCTGCTTCCTTTTGGAACCATATCTATTAAAAAAAACCCAACTAATGAACAGGGCAAGTGGGATTTTGCTCCCTAAGGATGCAGCCAGCAGCTGGTTCTGCAGGTTACACTCCCCACAGTTTATAATTGCAAAATTCCACCTTTTTCTATAACCAGTCAGGGCCCTTGTGTCTCGCTGGGACCTCAGAGTATTTTTAACAGGCCTAATGCGTGCCCATCCTCAGCTGACCTGGCACTGCCAGCGTTCCCTGGAGCCTTTTAATCAGTCAATGGAAAATACTGGCTGAAGGGCTTAGGGTGGATATTACACTGAGCTCAGTTCTCCTGGGGGCTGTGAATGTTCCAGTCTGTGAGGAAAGAAACTTTGTGGCTGGGTTTTTTTTAATATTTTATTTTGTTTTCCTCCTTAGATTGCCATGGGGATCCCCCTGCACAGGATCAAGGACATCCGGGTGATGTATGGGGTTTCTCCGTGGGGAGACACCACCATTGACTTTGAGAACTCAGCCCACGTCCCCAGTCCCCGTGGCCATGTCATTGCTGCCCGGATCACCAGTGAGAACCCTGACGAGGTGAGGCCCTCGCTCCTCTGCCTGCTGCTCTCTGGGGGCTTCACAGGGCCGGGCCCTGCTGGTGCTGAGAGTTTTGGCAGCAAATTTCAGAGATTCTTCTCTTCCCTCCCTTAAACTCTGGTTGGACACAGCCTGAAGTTGTTGCAGCACACAGAGGTGTTCTCAGAACCTTCAGAACCCTCGCTCTGGATTATTCACTTTTTCTCCAGGGTGTAGAGCAGGGTCTGTCTGTCTTTGCAGGGGTTCAAGCCCAGCTCTGGCACGGTCCAGGAGCTGAATTTCCGCAGCAATAAGAACGTCTGGGGCTATTTCAGCGTTGCTGCTGCGGGAGGGCTCCACGAATTCGCGGATTCCCAGTTTGGGCACTGCTTCTCCTGGGGAGAGAACCGTGAAGAAGCCATCTCGTGAGTCACAAGTGGGAATTGCTGGGGTTTGTCCTCCTTGATCCAAAGTGCCAGGGGAAAACAAGGCTCCTGCTAGGAGTTTTAAGAGAAATTGCCCTCTCTTTATCTTGTTCTCCATTTTATGGTCAGCCTTCTCATCCTGTCTTGCTTTGCAATTCTACCACGTTGCACCCACATTTCTACACTTTTTGCTTAATTTTCTTTCTTTTTTCCCCCTTTCTGTTCCATCCCTGCCTTGCACACCTGCTGCTGGGGTATGATACAGCTGCCACAGTGTGCAAGCCCCTCTTTAGAGCACCCAGGTGAAGGAAAAACACTCCTAAGCTGACTGCTCAGTACTTCAGGATGGTTTATAAACCATGTATGTCCCTGATACGTGCTAGGGGCCTGGGTGATGATAGCAGGGGGAACTTGAGCTGCTCTTCTTCACAGCAGCAGCAGCAGGCTGAAGGAAATCAATATTCTCCCATTCCCAAACACTCCTGCAGGATCCTGCTGCAGTGCCTGCGCTCTTCTGCTCTGACCTTTTCTGTCCGGAGCTCCCTCCCTGAGTGCTGCCTTTAGGATGGGGCAGATAACATGGCTTCTGTCCCCTTTCAGGAACATGGTGGTGGCCCTGAAGGAGCTGTCCATCCGAGGGGACTTCCGCACCACGGTGGAGTACCTGATCAAGCTGCTGGAGACGGAGAGCTTCCAGCAGAACCGCATCGACACGGGCTGGCTGGACCGCCTCATCGCCGAGAAAGTGCAGGTGCGGCTGCTCCCCTCCAGGGGCACTCGGGGCAATGGCGAGGGCAGGGGTGGCTGCTGCAGAAGGATTCAGGAGTGGTCAGTGCCCACTTAGTGAATAAACATCTTCTCTGCCGTTAATTCTGATGTGTTTCGAAACCCGAGGTCATCTCTGTTGGGGAAAGTTGGTCTTAAAGTTGTCTAGAAAAGCATTGAGACCAGTGTTATGTTTGGAATCTGATAGTGGGAATGTTGTTGGAATCTCAAGGTTTGATCCAGGCAGAAGGAAATGTAGTTTTGAGGAGTTACAGAAATAATGGCCACTGGCATTAATTCTGATGTGTTTTGAAACCCCGGGTCATCCCTGTTGGGGAAAGTTGGTCTTAAAGTTGTCTAGAAAAGCATTGAGACCAGTGTTACGTTTGGAATGTGAGACAGGTGATAGTGGTAATGTTGTTGGAACCTCAAGATCTGATTCAGACAGAAGAAAATATGGTTTTGAGCAGTTACAAAAAAAAAAAAGGCTTCTACATGGTTGCTACACCGACTTAATTTTAAAGAGAGCTTGGCCGTGAACCGAAAATAGAGCAGAGACTGATTCTTGTGGCTGGGTGTGCAGGTTGGGCTGCAGCTGGAGGAGGTGTGACCGTGTCTGTCCCCTTTCCAGGCGGAGAGGCCTGACACCATGCTGGGGGTGGTGTGTGGAGCTCTGCACGTGGCCGACGTGAGCCTCCGCAACAGCGTCTCCAACTTCCTGCACTCCCTGGAAAGGTAACGGAGCGAGCTGCTCTCTAGGAACTGCTCCTGATGTGCAGGTTCTGTTCGAGGTCAGGCCAGGAATGCTCAGGGCTCGTTATCTGCCTGGCCCCGGGGAGCTGATTATCCGCTGAGAGAACTGGCAGGTGTCTGCTTCTCCTCACAACATCCCCTGCTGCCTGCACAGATTGCTCTGGTTTCTTGCAGAAGCTCCAGGAAATGGCTCAGAAACGCTGAGTTCTTTCTTTGTGTGCTGCTAGGGCAGCTCTGGGGAGTCTTGCATCACTCACGAGTGAGTGGAAAGGAGAGCAAAGCCGGCCTGAGTGGCTGGAGGGACTTTCTTTGACTCAGTAACACTGATTAATGTCTCTCCTAAAAAGAGACTCTAAAAACCTATTCCCAGCTCTCTGCTGGTGTCCCCCAAAGCCTTGCATGCACCTCTGAACCTGTTTGGACCCCTGGTAGCCACTTGGTGGCTTGTGAAAGATGAGTTTTGTTTTGCGCTTCCCTCTCCAGGGGCCAAGTCCTCCCTGCTCACACCCTGCTCAACACCGTGGACGTGGAGCTCATCTACGAGGGGCGGAAGTACGTGCTGAAGGTACCGTGTGGGACCCGCTCCTGCCTCTGCCCTGGCCTCAGCCCTGCACAGGCTGGCACAGGGAATTGCACCTGGGCAGGGTTTACTTGCTCTGCCTTCGTGGGTGAAGAAATCAGCACAGCCTCCTTTACAATAACACCCCTCGCTCCGCTGCAATGTCTCTGTAAACCCTTCAGCCTCTGGCTCTGAGCAGGGTAAAAATTACTCTGCTACAGGCAAAGACCAAAACTTCCACTCTGTTGGAAAAACTTCTCCTCTGCTGGGGTTTTGACCCACCCACCAACGTGACAGAATTTCCAGCAATTTTTCCCTCTGGTGTTGCTTTTTTGCTGCGTGCAAAACCCCGTGTTGCAAACCCAAACACACCAAAGTTAGGAAATATCGGAATTAAGGTTGCCTGTGCAATCTTCATTAGCTTCCCTGGGCAAATGAGTGGTGCTGAAGTTTTTAATGACAAGACCATGGGCTGGTTTGTGCAGCTGGAGGAATTCTGCACCCCTGCACCTCCGTGGGTTTGTCTTGGCTGAGGAACAGAGGCACTGAGGAGCAGCTGAAGTGTTTTTAAAGGGATTTACCCAGCTTCAAACAGGAGCTCTGAGGCAGAGACTGGGATAGGATCCCTTCCTCCAGGGAGGGCATCTGTTGCTTTCCCTGTGAGACAATCTCTCCTTTTTCCCCCCAAATTATCCCCTCCATTATGCAGTTTGAGTACACGACTGTGATTTGTCTTCATCCTGTAGATCAGGGTGAAGAAATAGTCTGTGATTGCACAATCAGACCTCTACCATCAGTACAAACGTGTGAGAGGATTAAATCAGCATTCATGGACAGCATTAGCTCTGGCACCTCTCGCCTGCTGTGTCACAAAATTGAGACTGGTTTGGGTTGGCCCTTGTAAAAAAATCTCCATCTTTCTTGTGGGCTCCCTTCAGCCACAATTAAGTCACCCCAGAGCTTCTCCAGGCTGAACAATCCCAATTTTCTCAGCTTTTCCTTGCAGGAGAGGTGCTCCTTCCCTCAGATCACTTGGTTTCCTTTGCACCCCAATTTTTTTGCATGAAATCAAACACCTCTGTCCCTCTTCTATAATTCCCACTATTGCAATCCTTGGAAAGCTCTGTGTTGTGACAACCAAGACACTCAGTGCTGTGTCGAATTCCCTGGGTAATTCCCATTGTTGTGGGTTTGCAGGTGACCAGGCAGTCTCCCGACCCCAATTTTTCACACAAAATCAAACACCTCTGTCCCTCTTCTATAATTCCCACTATGGCAGTCCTTGGAAAGCTCTGTGTTGTGACAACCAAGACACTCAGTGCTGTGTCGAATTCCCTGGGTAATTCCCATTGTTGTGGGTTCACAGGTGACCAGGCAATCTCCCAACCCAAATTTTTTTGCATGAAATCAAACACCTCTGTCCCTCTTCTATAATTCCCACTATGGCAGTCCTTGGAAAGCTCTGTGCTGTGACAACCAAGACACTCAGTGCTGTGTCGAATTCCCTGGGTAATTCCCGTTGTTGTGGGTTCACAGGTGACCAGGCAGTCTCCCAACTCCTACGTGGTGATCATGAACAGCTCCTGCGTGGAGGTCGATGTGCACCGCCTCAGCGACGGGGGGCTGCTCCTCTCCTACGACGGCAGCAGCTACACCACCTACATGAAAGAGGAAGTGGACAGGTAGCAACCCGTGCAGGTTCATGTTTAGCATTTGCACGGCCAAAATGAGGTGTATTTGCAACTTTCTGCTTCCCAAAGGATCAGCTGGGGATGGAATTCTCTCCTAGAAAGAGTTTACCAGATGTACTCTGGGCTAGTTTTAAGACAGAACAGATCCTGGCTACTGTTAGAAGTTGGCTGTGCACCACATGGAGTCCATATTCCTCTGCTTGGTCCTTAAAAAAGTGACTTTTGGGATTATAAAAACCAAAAAAAACCCAGAACCTGAAAATGTTTAAAATTCTTGATCCTCCACGGCTGCCTTAGAGACGAGTTGAACTGTGTCAGTGCATCCCCTCAGAATTCCCTGTGAGGATCACAGCAGTAAGGGCAGGAAACTCCAGGTCTGGAATGTGAACTCTGCCCCCTCTGCTGGGTTATCTTCTGGGAAAATTAATGGATCTGCTCAGGAGGATGAAGAATTTGGGTAACTTCCTGGGGTTGAGGTGTTTTCCCTTAGTTTTGTTTCGAAGTAGGACAGGGGAAGGGATACTGGATTTTCTCATTCTCAAGGAACTCTGCTGCAGAGATCTGTCCTGTCCTTCCCAGGTACCGCATCACCATTGGGAACAAGACCTGTGTGTTCGAGAAGGAGAACGATCCCTCCATCCTGCGCTCGCCCTCTGCTGGGAAGCTGATCCAGTACGTGGTGGAGGACGGGGGACACGTGTTTGCCGGCCAGTGCTTCGCAGAAATCGAGGTAAAAGTCTCAACAGGACTGGTTTGGCTGCCCAGGGAAAAGCTCAGGGGGAGGGATGTTGGATGCCCAAGGGATAATTCACAATATTTCATTTACAAATTTTAACCTGAGCTAAAGCAGGAATCATCAATGAGAGTGATGGGGTGGGGAAGAAATTACTTAACAGCTGAAATGTGAGTGTTAATGACTGTACACCGAGTGATGAGCAAAATTTCTCAGCAGTGAGACCGTGGTTGTCACCTTCCTGTGATTCTGGGGAAGGTGGGATCCATGTGGGGTGAAGGAGGCCTTCTCCTCGTAGTAGTGACACAGCCTCAGAGTTACACACCAGGGTGAAGTAACAAACTAAGACTTCTCTGATGAGTCGATCATTTATCAGGTTGATCCTGTAAGTTAATAAATGTCACTCCTCCCTTCTCCCTGGGAAGTTACTTAACTCTTACCGAGGAGGAGGAGGAGAAGGATGAGCAATTTCTGCATCCCGGTGAGGAAAGCACAGGGGGTTGTGTAGGAGTGTGTGGCACAAAACAGATTTGAGGGAGGGGCGGATGTGTGATGACAGAGGGGCAATTAAAGCAGCTGGGGACAATGTGTAGGAGAAAAATATCAAGACAGCGATCCAGCTAATTTTATGTAAGTGCTTTTGCACTGCAACAGGTCATGGCTGAGAAGGAACCACCCACGCAATCCCTGAGCTCCCAGAGGTGGAGAGCACAGCGAGGGTGAAACCAGGCTGGCGCCCCCTTACCCAGCCCTTTGGCTCCAAAGGCAGGAGCTCTTGGTCTGAGGGAGCATTTCTGTCTGGGAAGAACTGTCTGAGAGCTCTAGAAAGTGATTTCCTAGAGCTCTTGTTTCCTGTGCTTGAAGTGAAGGTGTGGCTGCAGCCTTTGAGAGGAGCCTTTGGAATGCTGCAGTAAATTGCTTTGTGCTGAGTGTGGGACGTGCCTGAGCCCCTCTTGGTTCAGCCAGTGACATTCCTGAGGTTCCTGCTGCATTATTTTGTCACCAATTATTTTGTTCTCCTGGCTCCCAGAAGTAGAAGCATTTTGGGGCACATGGAGCTGCGTGTGAAACCTGTTTCCCTCGCTACAGGTGATGAAAATGGTGATGACGATAACAGCAGGAGAATCAGGCTGCATCCACTATGTCAAACGCCCGGGGGCAGTCCTGGATCCGGGCTGTGTGATTGCCAAGCTGCAGCTGGATGATCCCAGCAGGGTTCAGCAGGTGAGGAGGTGCAGGAAGCACAGATGTTTGTGGGGTTTGGATGGGGGAGTGATGGCGAGATGGTCGAGTGAGCCCATTTCCCATCTGTGCATTGTACTGGAATTGTCACTTGGCTGGTTATTTGTCTCAGATGAGGGCTGGGACTGAGATTTCTCTCTCTCTCTCTGATTCAGGCTGAGCTTCTCTGCTATTCTTGCTCTCTGCTTACCTCAGTACTGTTGTGGGGCTGTGTCTCTCAACTGAGTGCCTTCCCCGCTCTGGGAATCCTCCCAAGTTAGACCTTGGCTCCATTTGAGGGGGGCTGGCTGTGCCCTGTGGCTGGTGCCCCCAGGAGGCTCAGTGAGGCTCTTCCTTGTTGCAGGCTGAGCTGCACACGGGCTCCCTGCCCCAGATCCAGAGCACGGCGCTGCGGGGCGAGAAGCTCCATCGCATCTTCCACTACGTGCTGGACAACCTGGTGAACGTGATGAACGGCTACTGCCTGCCAGAGCCCTTCTTCAGCAGCAAGGTACCGGGGCCTCTTCCTCCACAGCCGAACCACAGCGTCCTCGCAGCTCAGGGCAGCGCTGGGCAGTTTGCCTGCCCCAGCCAGAGGACCCCGAGCCAGGGCAGCTCCCCTGAGATGGGGTGTTGGACATCACCCCTCTGCTTTTTCCCCTTCTTGTTTATTCTCTCCTCCATGCTTGTCTTCACACTGCCTCGTCTCTCTCCAGGTGAAGGGCTGGGTTGAACGGTTAATGAAGACCCTGAGGGATCCCTCTTTGCCCCTGCTGGAACTGCAGGACATCATGACCAGCGTTTCTGGACGCATCCCACCCAACGTGGAGAAGTCCATCAAGAAGGAGATGGCCCAGTACGCCAGCAACATCACCTCAGTCCTCTGCCAGTTTCCCAGCCAGCAGGTGACCACCCACACTTCTCTGGAGGGATAAAAATGGGTTTGTGTTGGGGCAGAGAGAGGGAAAGTCTCTTTAAATTAGATGGAGGTTAATTGGACCTGACAGGTGTGTTTGGAGATGGGATCCATGGTGAAAGCTGCTTGCCTGTGTCACTCCAAGGCTTGTCTCTGCCTGTGCTGAAGGGTGCGAGTTCCCTGCTCGGTACAGCTTCAAACAGGCGCTTTGGAAACACTTTAATCTTATCAGTGGCCTTGTGGGCATTCATTTGTTTGCTTTTTGCCTGGTGCACGTGCTGCAGGGCGATTTGTAGAGCCAGTGTAACCTCCAATAAGAACGATTGCAGCCGAGGGAGGCCCGGTTGGCTAAGGAGATGTTGGGAGCTGATTTCTCCACTGCGTGATACCGCGCATTGATTTTGTGTCACTGGCAGGTCACGAACCTCCTTTGCTGGGGCTCTGGTGTGTCTGTGCTGGGTGTGCAGCCCACCAGGACTGGGGTGTCGTGTGCTTTTCCCTTCCAGATTGCCAACATCCTGGACAGCCACGCGGCCACGCTGAACCGCAAGTCGGAGCGCGAGGTGTTCTTCATGAACACGCAGAGCATCGTGCAGCTCGTGCAGAGGTGAGCCAGGGCTCCTGCAGAGCAGGGCTGGCAGGGGCTGTGTGTGCCCTCAGCCTCGCTCAGGGCTGCGTTTGGTGGCTCCGCAGGTACCGCAGTGGCATCCGGGGCCACATGAAGGCCGTGGTGATGGATCTGCTCCGTCAGTACCTCAAGGTGGAGACTCAGTTCCAGCACGGTGAGTCCCTGGGCACAGCAAGGATTTGATTTCTCAAAGAGTCATGTTTGGTGCCAGAAAGTCCACATGGGCCCCTTGGAGAAGGTTTGTTCTAACTTTGTGCTGAGGGTGAGCTGCACAGGCCTGTTTTTGAGGGCTTGCAGTCAGATCTGGGTTTTGTAGAGGAGATTCTGTCCCCAAAGCTCAGGCTGAAGCTGAGAGGTGAAATCAGTGCCTTGCACTGCTGTATCCAGGCACAAGATGGCAATGAAGCCCTGGCTAATTCCAAGGCTCTGGCTCTTACAGGTAGTTCAGCTTCCACTCTTCTTTTGTCCTGCTCCATTACCTGCCCCAGCCTAATGGTTCTGCAGATTCATTTCCACTTCAATTTGCTGGCAGCAGAGGATGGTGCAAGGCTTTTTTGCTGGTATTTCATTTTGGTTGTCATTTGAATGAAGGTCTGAGCTCCCCGTTCCTCTCTCAGTATTGCTCACAAAGGAGGCATTTGGTGTTGGAGCTGCTTAATGAGAGTGGGATGTTTGAATTAAAGTTTGCAGCAGCTGATGGTGGGAAATGCTTCCTTCCCAAATTGATTGTGTGGACTCTGGAATCACAGACTGGTCTGAGTGAAAGGGACTTTAAAGCTCATTTCACCCCACTCCCTGCTGTGGCAGGGACACCTCCCACTGTCCCAGGGTGCTCCAACCTGGCCTTGGGCACTTCCAGGGATCCAGGGGCAGCCACAGCTTCTCTGGGCAGCTGTGCCAGGGCCTCCCCACCCTCACAGGGAACAGTTTTTTTCTAATATCCAGTCTAACCCTGCTCCAGCCAAAGGACATTCTCCAAAAATTCATGTAGGAAAACAAAGACACGTCTAGTAACCTGTATTCCCTGCCACAGAGGTGTGAGGGCTGGGAAAGCAATGTGCATTTCTGCCTGCAGGTCACTATGACAAGTGTGTCTTCACCCTCCGGGAGGAGAACAAGAGCGACATGAACGCGGTGCTGAACTACATCTTCTCCCACGCCCAGGTCACCAAGAAGAACCTGCTGGTCACAATGCTCATTGTAAGTGCCTGATGCTCACTTTCTTTCTTTCTTTCTTTTCTTTCCTCTTTCTTTCTTTTCTTTCTTTCTTTCTTTTCTTTCTTTCTTTCTTTTCTTTCCTCTTTCTTTCTTTCTTTCTTTCTTTCTTTCTTTCCTTCTTTCCTTCTTTCCTTCCTTCTTTCTTTCCTTCCTTCTTTCTTTCCTTCCTTCTTTCTTTCCTTCTTTCTTTCTTTCCTTCTTTCCTTCCTTCCTTCTTTCCTTCCTTCCTTCTTTCCTTCCTTCTTTCTTTCCTTCTTTCTTTCCTTCTTTCTTTCTTTCCTTCTCTCCTTTCTTCTTCTTTTATTTCACAAGCAAAATGTGGTTTGTTTCTGCCAAAAACACATCCAAAGTAGCCATCCACGAAATAACTCTGCAAAGCAAAAAAGTGTCATAATTTTCCTAGACCGAGGCTGCGTTTCTTAAATTCTCATTTGTAAGATGCAAGGACCCTGGCATTCTTTCTTTCTGGCTCTCCTTTTTCCCCCTTTCTTTTTCCCCCCTTTCCCTTTTTGGTGTGTGTGGTGTGATTGTAAGTAACGCTTGCCTTAAGAATCTCATTATTTGAACACGGAGCCATATTTCCTCTGAGAATTCTGGAGTAGCTTTGAGCCGGGGCTGTTCATTTCTCAAGTAATCACGCTGGCGTGATGGAGAGAGAAAATGGCAGCTGTTCACAGCTCAGGCCTTCAATTTTCTTCAGAGTCCAGTCACTCAAGTGTGTAATTACACGGGGGTGCCGGCGAGGCGTTAGCCCTTGTCAGAGAGCTGGGCTGAGGCTTTGCTGCTGCCTTTGCCAGTCAGTGCAGGCAGAGCCTTGCCTGGCTTTAGGTTGTTGTTGTCATCCTGATTATTCCTTGCTGGAACGGGGCTGGAACTTTGGGCCGGGTTTGTCACCTCGTGTGGGCCGTGTCTCGCTGGCTCTTTGTGTTGGCCACACAAGAGGCGTGCGGGGAGCCCCCACAGAGGTTTCCTTGTCCCTTCCTGTGCGGTTGTTCTTCCCACCACCACTGCCACTTATTTCTGCTCCAGCAGAGGCCAACATCCCAGTTTGCCAGCACTTGAAATGCCAGGGGGACCACGGTGGAAGAGCCACTCCTGGTTATCCGAGTGCCATCGGTGAGGCCACGGTGCCACCTCACCGAGGGCACAGGATCTCCTCCCCTGGAGTGAGCACAGGAGGGACAAAGTGCCTGTTGTCACCCTTGGCACAGCTGGGTGTCCCCGAGCTTCCAGACACTCCATGAACCAAAAGGCCATCACTCCTCTCCCTTCCAATTCACGGCTCTTGGCACATTTGGTGGCACCATGGTGGTGGCTGTGGTGTTTATGGGTGGCCAGGCTGTGTGTGTGTTTGGTGGCACTGTGGTGACAGCTGTGGTGTTAATGGGTGGCCAGGCTGTGTGTGTGTTTGGTGGCACTGTGGTGACAGCTGTGGTGTTAATGGGTGGCCAGGCTGTGTGTGTGTTTGGTGGCACTGTGGTGACAGCTGTGGTGTTAATGGGTGGCCAGGCTGTGTGTGTGTTTGGTGGCACTGTGGTGACAGCTGTGGTGTTAATGGGTGGCCAGGCTGTGTGTGTGTTTGGTGGCACTGTGGTGACAGCTGTGGTGTTTATGGGTGACCAGGCTGTGTGTTTGGTGGCCCCACGGTGATGGCTGTGGTATTTATGGGTGGCCAGGCTGTCTGTGTGTTTGGTGGCCCCACAGTGGTGGCTGCGGTGTTTATGGGTGGCCAGGCTGTGTGTTTGGTGGCACTGTGGTGACGGCTGTGGTATTTATGGGTGGCCAGGCTGTCTGTGTGTTTGGTGGCACTGTGGTGACAGCTGTGGTGTTTATGGGTGGCCAGGCTGTGTGTTTGGTGGCACCGTGGTGATGGCTGTGGTGTTTATGGGTGGCCAGGCTGTGTGTGTGTTTGGTGGCCCCACAGTGACAGCTGTGGTGTTTATGGGTGGCCAGGCTGTGTGGGCTGGGGTCAGTCTGTCCCCCAGGAACAGCCTCACTGCCCGTGTGCTGTTATTGATGTATCCCAGAATCCCTTATAGGCTCCAGGGTGGCTTTAGCAATGGGGTTGTGCTGCCATCACTCACCTGTTTCAGCCAGCAGGCGCTGAGGCAGGGTGGGAGCTGCTTCATCCTTCATCCAGCTGTTGGAATCTGCTGTGATTTGTTGTTGTGTGGTCGTTTTCTCTGCTTCACTCCCGCACGTCCTGGCCTGAACAGCGTGGAATGGCTGAGGGCATGGCAGGCTCCTGTGTCCTGTGGGATTTCTGCTCCTTGGAGCAGCAACGTAACAACATCCAGGAGTTTGTGTTTCAAATCCAACACAGGCGGTTCTGGAATTATTCACTGAACCCCTGCAGTGGATAAATGCACAGAACTTGCTTTGGGAACAGTCACAGTCAGGTTTGGTGGCCCAGGACTGGACAGGAGGGACAGCAGTCTGACCAGAGTTGGGAGCTCAGATGTTTCCTCAGTGCTTTGAGTGTGTTCTGTCCCCCTAGGAGATCTGTGTCCTCATCCCTAGAGGTACCACCATGCCTGAGTGGGGCTGGAGAGAAAGGGATCCAGAGAAATGTGAGGGAGAAGCTGCTGAGCTCTGGGATCCTGTGGAGTGTGAGCTGCTGTTTAGTTACTCACTGTGGGACTTTTGTATCATTTGGTTTTAGTTTTTACTTTATTTTCCCTGGCACAGAGGTTTCCGCCTTTTCCTTTTCTATTTCTTGGATCTTCAAATGGCCCATTCTGGTCTGTAGGTGTTGAAGATCTCTTAGAACTTTCAGGCCCCAGCTCTTTCCCGTGGCAAATCCCTGTTTCATCTCACATTTCCCTCCCATGATTAATTTATCAGGACAAGCTGTTAAGTGCTGTGTGGAGGAAGCACGTTGGAGGCTCCTCGAGGGTTTCCAGCTCCGGGGTGGGAGGGAGGAGGCTCACAAGAAGTGTTGAAGACTCTGGGATTATTCATGGGAATTGAAACTATTTTTGGAAGGGAGCCTTTACTGTTTGCATTTTTTTGAATGGGTGAATTCAGACGAGTTTTGGAGCAGCGTTAACACTGGAAGTTTTGCTCTTCAGTTTTGTTGTTTTATCCAGCAATGTAGACAGTCAGGTAAGCTTGAGGATTTCCTCAGATGCAGGATTCTCTGGTTAGAAGAAATGTTATGGAGTCAGCCCTGTGCCATGGCAGGAAATACAGTACATTATTCATGGGTTTAGTTGATTTTGCAGAGGAATGACAGCTCTTTTCTCTGGTGTTGGCTGGAGCTGCACAAAGTTTGTGCTGGTGCAGTTGTGGGGACTTTTGGGGTCTGAGGTGTTTTTTTAAGTGGACATCAGGAGCTTCCCTGGCAGTGTAACTCTGGTCACCCCTCATGGGGAAGGTTTGCTGACCTTTCCGTGCTCCAGGAGGTGTCTGGCTACAATTTAATGGCTTTGAGTTTTGCACTGGTGCTAGGAGGAACTTCTGGTGCAAACCTGAAACTGGGGAATGGGGAGTGGTTTTAAGTCAGCATTTCTCATGTGTTTGGGTGCCAAACCCTGTGCTGCAAATGGAATGGGAGATGGTGCCTGTCCCTTCTTTCACCTTTTATTTGTGTGTGTAAAATTGTTGAATGCTGAGTATTTGTATCCTTGTCAGCCCAGAATTCCAGAATAATTCAGCCTGGGGGTGATCTGGTCCAGCCCTGCGTGTGTGTTCATATTCCAGGTTTGGGGGGAGGACAGGTGATGTTTTCCCTCTGTTCTGAGCATTTCCTGCTCTCTCTCTGCCAGGACCAGCTCTGTGGCCGTGACCCCACGCTGACGGACGAGCTGATCAACATCCTGACGGAGCTGACGCAGCTCAGCAAGACGACCAACGCCAAGGTGGCCCTGCGAGCGCGCCAGGTGAGGGACCCCACGGGCTGCTCCCCCTGGAGCTCTCCCACTGGGAAATCCCGAGCTCCTGATGTTTATTTTGATCACAATGCAAATGGGGAGAGCAGGTCACCGTGAGCAGCACTGACAGTGAAGCTAATTAACAGTGATTAACCGTGGTGACTTGTGGTGCATTCTCAATCGCTGGAATATTTAAATTTAACGTGCATTGCTTTGTCTCTGCTCCTCCAGAAAGTTTTGTCTGGCTGTTAACTCCCACAGGAGTTAACTGGGAGTAGCCCCTGGTTTGTGCGATGGAGGAAGTGGAAATGCACGGTCACTGTGGCTTTGGTGGCTTTGTCATCTGCAAACCTGAGCAGCCCAGGCTGCCTGGGTCGTGCAGGAACAGCCAGGACACGCTCTCCAGGTTCCTCAGCTGCCTCACAGTTGTGGATCCATGTGTGCAGAGAACAGGGAGAGCCATTTACACGAGAGCCAGATGTCCTTTGCAGCTGCTGAGGAATTACCACACGGAATTGCGCTGGCCTTTTGCAGGGCTCCTGCCATCTTCGAGCTGCGCTTTGTCAATTTTGTTTTAACCTGGAAATAATTGGAAAAACTCTTGATACTGTCACTTCTGAGTCTGGTACAGACCTAATCTGAATGTCACACAGGCACCCAGATGCTGCTGTGAGCTTCCTCTTCAGCAGTTCAGTTTAACCCCCCTCTGTTGCCAGGAAGGGGTGAGAGGGCGCGGCGGTTTCCTGATAACGCTGACCCCACAGTTTGATCACTCCTCTCACTCCACACTCCCCATCTCCAGCCTAAAAGTCTAAAGCAGGAAAGCTCACACTTCGGGGGTCTTTCCTTTTATTTCAAAGCCTGACTATTGGAGATGAACAGGGTGTTTGAAGCTGCTCAGTGACCTTCTGTTTCCTCCAGGATTGCGTTTGTGTCCTTGAACCATTCCGCTGCTGAACCTGGGGATGGTGCTGCAGTCCTCGTGTTGCTCTTCCACTTCATTTTCCTTGCAAGCTGCTTCCATTTTTCCATTTCCTACCCCTGCATCCTTCCTGTTGGGTGTTTCTTACCTGGCACTGGGGTCTGTTCCCTGCCCTGCTCGGGAGCTCCCCACAGCCGCTCCCCTCAGCTCTGCCTCCCAATTAACAGTCCCCGGCATGGGCAGCTCTGCTCTGCTGAATCACAGGCACTGATGGAACTTGATTGGAGCTGTTCCTGCTCCTCGTGGGGAATTGCCAATGATACAAACGGAGCAGATACACAAATGAGGCCGTCGAGGGGAGAGGGTTTGTGGCAGCCCCCGGGTGCCATGGGAGAACCTGGCTGGAGAGACCGCCTGGAGCCACCAGCCCCTGCTGATGGCCCAGCCTGGCTCCCTCCTCTGACATCCCCCGTGTTTCCCCAGGTGCTCATTGCCTCCCACCTGCCCTCCTACGAGCTGCGGCACAACCAGGTGGAGTCCATCTTCCTGTCGGCCATCGACATGTACGGGCACCAGTTCTGCATTGAGAACCTGCAGGTACCCGCCAGCCTTCCTCCCTGGCTCCCTTCCCGCTGACCTCCGTGTCCCAGGGTCCCCCGGGCTTTAAGGGGTATTGGGTTGGTGTCCAGCTTGCCCTGTCCTTTGTTTTCATCCCCACCCCATGACAGTTCTGTGCCATCCTCACAGGGGACAGCGCAGGAGAGGTGCTGGTTCCCCTCTCTGGTCACCAGGAACGAGCAAATGGCCGTGCCAGGGGAGTTCAGATTGGACATTAGGGAAAGGTTCTTCCCCCAGAGGGTGGTGGGGCACTGAAGAGGCTCCCCAGGGAATGGGCACAGCCCTGAGGCTGCCACAGCTCCAGGAGCATCTGGATGAGCTCCTCTCATGTGCTTTAGTTTTGGGTGGTCCTGTGAGGAGCAGGGAGTTGGACTCACTGATCCCTTCCAACTTCAGCTTTTCTGTGGTTAACTATAAAAAATCATAATTCTTGATGAACAGCAGGAAAAGCTGAGAAGTCAGAACTAGCCAGGCTTGATTTGGGGTTTTTCCTTTTTTGCCTGATCCTGGTTGCAAGACAGAATTCTCTTTTCAATCTCTGCTTAATGTGATCTCTCCTAGAAACTCATTTTGTCCGAGACATCCATCTTTGATGTGCTTCCCAATTTCTTCTACCACAGTAACCAGGTGGTGAGGATGGCAGCTTTGGAGGTGAGTTTATTCCCAATAAAAAAAATCAGTATTTTAAATTTTTCTGTGGCTTTGGTTTGTTCTGAGCACTTGGATGTCACCCTGTGATATCCAAGAGAGCTGTGGGCTGTGTGGAATTGGGCATGCTCGGAGTCCAGCATTTAACAGCATTAACATTGATAACTGAGTGAATTTTCAAATTCAAGTTATTTTTGTGTGAAAACTGAGGTGGCTGAAGGGAGACAGTGAAGCTGCTGTCAGAGGACAGGGGCATAATCCTGATGGTTCTGGCCTTCCTCAAAGAACAACTTTAAATTCTGGTTGAGTTAGAGTCTGTCTTGCTGCTCATTTGGAGGTGTCTGTTTGGTTTCTAATGCTTTTGAGGTGTCTGGTGCATGATTTTCCCCCAGCCCCGTGCCCTGATGGGTTTCTCTGTCCCAGGTGTACGTCAGGAGGGCCTACATCGCCTACGAGCTGAACAGCGTCCAGCACCGCCAGCTCAAGGACAACACCTGCGTGGTGGAGTTCCAGTTCATGCTGCCCACCTCGCACCCCAACAGGTCAGATCAGGGCCTCTGCAACTGGGGGTTTATCAGGGGCTCAGCCTGCCCTGGCAGTGGGATTGGTGGGGAAAGCGGGTTTATTTAAATATGGTACAGTTTTCCTGTATCTTCTGGTTTTTAGCCTCAGCTTGGGCAGTGAATTACCTCTGGAATGTCAGTGCTAGCTGGATCCCGAGCCTTCCAAAAGATACCATTCCAGACAGAATAATCAATTAATTGGAATTTTAGTACAGAACAGTCAAACAGTCTCTGTCCCCTTCCTGCCAGCCCTTTCTAACCGTTTGTGTGGCTCTACTTCTCCTTCCTGGCTTTGCTGGATAAGGTGGCATCTGCCGTAGCACACGAGTTTTTAATGAGCAGACCAAGATGAGAGTTTTATATAAAACGCTGGGGTTTACATAATTTGATTTTCAGTCACTTTTGCATTTCTTGTCACTACAACCAAAAGCACCAACTCTTGCTGCCCTTCCTGGGGAGAAGGGTAGGGGCATCTCTAGTTCATTTTAAAAAAAAGAAACTTGATTATCAGAACTTCTGGGAATGTTGAATCACAGAGTGGTTTGGCTTGGAAGGACCTTACAGCTCATTTCCTTCCAATCCCTGCCCTGGATTGGGAACCTCCCACGGGCCGGGGTTGTTCCTCGGTGTCTGTGGGGTCCGTCTGTGCCGTGTTTTCCCCAGGAGGGTGTTGGAACTGTCACTTGGGTTGTTCCCTGCTGGCTCTGAGGTCGCAGTGAGTCCCCGCGGCCACCGGGTGCCACTGTCGGTCCGTGCTGGGCACCTTCCTCCCTCCTTTGTTTCCAAACATCTTCTCCCCGATTTTATTTTCGGTGGGGCCCAGTCTCGCTTCGTTGAGAAGCCATCAGTACCTTTTATGAAATGGTTTTCAGGATCTGGTTTGCTGGAAATGAATGGCTGTCCCCAGCCAGCCCCACGAGCCGCTCCCGGTGCCGAAGGGACGTGCTCGGGCTCATCTGTTCCCTGCATTTCTCGAGTATTCGTGAATAATTGCAGACTATTTTTGGTGCCCCTCCGTAACGCTCTCCTCTCCCGTTTATTCTCCCTCCATCTCTTCTCTGCTGGCCTCAGTTGCCTCTGTTGCTCGGGGATTTTTGGGCTGCCTGTGCCGGTCACTGCTCTGCTCTGTGCACAGGCTTAACCAGACAAGGTCAGCTGGGAGGGGAGAGATGCTCCCTGCTCCAGGAACAGCTCTTTGTCCTGAAATCTCCTCTCCCCTTGCCCTGAACTGCCTGGGACAATGTTCTGAGCTCAGCTCTGCTCCTCAGCTGCTGGGTGATGTTCCTGGTGCAGGTTCAGCTCCCTGGAGGTGCCTCCAGCTGCCGGGGATGGATTTGCCTCCTGGTGCTCGGGGCAGGTTCCTGCTCTGCCTCTGGGCTGGCTGGAGGGTGCCCAGGGGTGCTGGTGGCACAGCCCTGGGGGTTTGAGGAGCTCAGGAGCCACACTTGGTGTTCAACCCAGGACATGGAATCTCAGCACTCTGACACTGTCCTGCCCAAGTCTTCTTTGTTGTTCTTGACCATGGTCTGTGTTCATCACGTGCTTCTCTGTATCTTTTGTAGCGCAGATTCTTAGGCTGAAAAGCTAAAAATGCATTCCAAGGGCAAACCCCAAAGCCAAAATATCCCAAAATGTCCCCTGAGGCCCTGCAGGGCTGGTGAGCCAGGAGCAGATGCCAGAGAGCCCTTAGGAGAGCATTCCCTTTTGGAGCTGCTGTTCCACATGCTTTTCACCACTTCCTCAGATATTTTTAAAGCCTGGTCCCCTCTTTGGCAGATGCCTGTGAAGCTTTGAGAGCCCAAATTTTACTGCAGCAAATATTCATGTAGGAAAAAAAGCAAACTGAAAATGGTTTGAATTCTAATTAGGTTTATAAATTTATATTTAAATTCATTGTTATTGGTATTTAACCCTGCCATGCCTTTACTTAATTGTGGTAGAAACAATCCCAGTCACTCCTTCTGAGCTGCCTGATCACAGCTCAGGCTCAGACTTTGTTTTTGGCTGTGGAATGATTGCCATCAGCTGCCCACAGGGAAGCAGAGAGGACAGAAAAGCTGTTCAATCTGCTGACAAAGTCACAGAAGTGCAGCCTGCTCCTGGTGGGTTTTGTGGGCAGAAGCCGTTCGGGGAATTATTTGTTTAAATTAACAGAAAACGTCCTAATGTGAGAATCCCCACTGAACGGCAAGGGAAAGTCACAGGGAGAAAAAGAGCTTCTAATGGGAACCACAGAGGGCTTGATGGATCCATCAGCGCTCCCTGCGCAGGGCAGGGCAGCTGAGGAGTGCAGTGTCACCATCTGGCAGCAAACGGGGTTTGGGAGCCCTCTTGGGGCAGAAATCCAATGTGGGGGAGTCGATCCAGGGATCTTTGGGATGGCCATGGCCTCACACTGCAGCGGGACTGAGGGCACGGGCTGGGGAGGAAGGATGGGAGGAAGAAATGAGCTCTGCTCGAGCTGAGCTCTGCTCCAGCAGCCCTGCAGAGATGGGAAGGGGATATTGCCTGGTGCTCAGGGTTCAGCTGCCTTTGTGAGGGTGACAGACACTGAAAGGCCTTTCTGAGGTGTGCACGAAACAGGCCTGGCCTAATCTTAGCTTAAAATCTCCCGTTCAAAGAAACATTGTGTGTCGAGGAGAGGGAATTATAGTGCCTTTTCCAACAAAAGTGTTTCTTTCTAATCCCCTCTCCTGTGCTGCTTTCCAGCAGCCTTTCTTATGGCTGAAGCTGTAAGGTTTAAATTAAACGGGGACATTGTGTGCTGCAGCCAGCTCTCGGAGCCTGTGCTGCCCCAGAGCATCCCCTGCTCTCAGCTCCCCAGCCAGGAGCTGCTCCCTCACTCCCCTTCCCCAGGGACAGATGAGCTGCAGGGTCAGCAGGGAAGAACTCGGGGTTTTGTGCTCCCACACCCTGGCTGCCTCTCTGGAGCTGGGAATTCACACTGAACAGATGTGGATGTGGAGGCAAATGCCTTGTGTGGGCTGGATTCATTCCTGGGCCTGCATCCTGCTGTCCATGGTGCTTCCAGGGTGGAATTCAAGCCCGGGCATCAGTTACTCTGTATTTCATCAGCATCATCAAACCACAGAATGGCCTGGGGTGGAGGGACCTTAAAGCTCATCTCATTCCACCCCTGCCATGGACAGGGACACTTCCCCCTAGAGCCCCATCCCAGGGTATTTCCATCCCTATAAATGTCTCAGCTCTCCTGTGCTTGGGTTTGCCCGGAATCTCCTCCCTCTGTGCTTGTGGATGTTTGTTCACGCCCTCCTCGGGCTTTGGTGTCGCTGATTTCAAGGCCTCAGAGTGGTGCATGAGCCCTCCTTTGCTGTCTCCTGATGTTTTATCATCTATGGGGGATTCTGCTTGTTCCTTTTTGTCAGCCTCTTCCTTAGCTTGCAGGTAGAAACCCTTTGGAAGGCTGGGAGCCAGGTTAAACATCCCTGGGCCCACACAGAGCTTTTTTTAAGAACCCCAAACTCCCTCACACTTAGAGCAGCGTGTAGAGGTTTCTTCCTGCTATCACTTTACAATGATCTGCTCATAAAATCTGAATTTCTGACAAAGGGGAAGCATTTTCTGTGGAGTAGCTGCTGGAACAGCCTCTGGCATCAGTCAGTGGATGCCAGGAGTGGCCCAGCCGTGCTGCTGTGGGCTCTGACCCTACCTGGATCCCCAAAGGGATAACCCATGGGGTGTCAGGTTAGCCTGAGGTCCCCTCCTCGTTGTGAGGGTGGTTTGTGCAGGGAGGGAGGAGGGGAAAATGATTCCAGGACACCTGTAAATCCCTGCAGCCCTGTGCTGAGGTTTGATGTTAATTAGGCAGCAGGCAGCAGTAATGTGCTGCCGTTCCCTTGGCTTGCCTGCCTCGGAAAGGGCAAAATCTTCCAGCAGAGCAAAGAAGGGGCTGTGGAAGGGGCAGCAAACTGAATGGAACGACGATAATTTTATGCAAATTGGACTTCTGTAGCAGATTCAGCTTGGCTGAATCACAGAGGGAGCAGAAGAATAAGGGAAGAAAGAGGGAGAGGAAAAACCCAATCAAAATGTATGGTTTGAGGCATGTTTCACAGCCTTCTGGTTAGATTCTCCTGCAGAAATGAAGGAACATAAGAGGAATGGCGCTGGCCAGAGCCAGCGGAATTGCTCTTTCTCCTGTGGTACTGCTGTTAATAACTACAAGTGGGTTATTGAGCCAACCTCTGCTGATTCCGCTTTGCTGCCTCGTTCCCAGAGCTTCGCCCTGCGCCGGCCCTCACTCGCAGCTGCAGCTTCGCATGCATGGCCTGGCCTGGGGGAGCTCCTGGCTGACACTGAGAGGGACAGGAGAGGAGGAGGGGACAGGGGACACCGAGTCCTGAGTCACCGGGAGTGCGGGAGCAACGGGGACGGCAGAGCTGGCACGGGGCTGGGGCAGAGCCCAGCGTTCCCGGGCAGGAGGGGCTGTCTGGGAGCTGAGGAGGGGTCAGGAGAAAGGCTGGGGCAGATCCCTGCTGGGATCAGCGTTCCCGGGCAGGAGGGGCTGTTTGGGGGCTGAGGAGGGGTCAGGAGAAGGGCTGGGGCTGGCGAGGAGAGCAGGGAGTGGGGCTGTGGGTGGCAGGGCTGGCACTGCCCCATTGCTGTGCCCGTGTCACCCCCGGCCTCATGCTGTGGGGGGCTCTGGCTGCACGGGCTGGCCCTGGCGTGGAACAGGGCATGGTTTGGGATGGAAAGGACCCTAAAGATCATCCAGTGCCACCCCTGCCATGGGCAGGGACACCTCCCACTGTCCCAGGCTGCTCCCAGCCCTGTCCAACCTGGCCTGGGCACTGCCAGGGATCCAGGGGCAGCCACAGCTTCTCTGGGCACCCTGTGCCAGGGCCTCCCCACCCTCCCAGGGAACAATTCCTTCCTGACGTCCCATTTGAACCTGTTCTCTTTGAATTTCAATCCACTCCTCCTGGTCTTGTTTTCCCCCCTGCCATTCCTGCCTGAGCCTCTCCAGCTCCGGATGGAGTGGCAGGAGACAGATCCCAGAGCACAGCACCAGGGTGCCCTTTCTGAGGCCGAACTGAACATTTGTTACCCTGTTTTTTTGTCCCTCTGTTTGCTGAAAGCCTTCCAGGGACGGCTTCAGGAGTGTTCCTGCTGGGGGTAGGAACTGCCAGTCCTCTCCAGACTATTTTTTCCGACTGAAGTAGATCACATGCAGCTCTCCCACTCTTTGCCAAGCTCAAAAAATAATCCCAGCCCCCTGAGGGCTCGGGGCCCGTTCTGTCGTGACCACAGGCTCTGCAGCACGGGGTCTGTCCCCACCATCCCCCCCCAAATTAAGTATTTGTGTTATTTATACCATAACAGATCTGGTTTTAGGTATTTTTTCCCCAAATGGCTTAAGGAGATAATGGGAATTTTTTGTGTTTCTACCAGTAATGCACCCAAAACATCCCCTTGTAGAGAGCGTGACTGTGCTGTGACCAAACCAGTGGGGACAGGAGCAGGGCAGGCCCCACCCTGCCATGGAATACATGAAATACATGGAATACATGGAATATGCTGCTCACTGAGCACTGAGGCTTCCTGCTCGCTGACCTGGGCTCCTGCCTGTGCTCTGGGCTGTCAGAAAAGTCTGTAGCTTGATCTCCTGAAGGGAGGGGGGTGAATGTCCCCTCACACCTTCCTCAAAGCTCTCCTGTCCATCTTTCAGCTCTTGCTAATCCCTTTGCACAACCCTCCTGCGTGCAAGGACTTTCTTTTAATTTAATCTCTGCTATTTTGCATGTCAGATCCCAGCAATCCTTCCCCCTCGCAAGGAGCACTCTGCTGGCTGGAGCTGCTGTGGGCTGGGCTGTGCTGCTGGTGTGCAAACGTGCCCCTCACTCCTCCCTGCCCCGTGTGCATCGCTAAAGCCTGGTCTGCATGCAAACATGTGCAGAGTCGGCCTGGTGTTGTAAAAGAATGGATAAAGTTTTCCTGAAATCAGCCTGAGGTTGTTCTTTTCAGCCTTGAGGTTGTTCTTTTCAGCCTTGAGGTTGCTCTTTTTAGTACTGAGTGCTGCAAATGCAGCGTATTCCGTGGTGCTGTGCTTGCTTTGTTCCTGCGTTGTGGGAGCCTGTGCGTGGGCTGCTGCTTAGCCTGGAGCCTTGGCACGGAGCGTTTGGCTGCTTTTCCTCAACCTGTTGCAATTTTCCTGTGTGAGAGATGGTAATTTTTCATTTTTAATTTTATTTTTTTTTTGCATCTCTGCTGTTTGCTGTTCTGTCAGGGCGAGCGGGCTCCCCCGTGGTCTTGCTTTTCACTTGGTGTGTGCAAGGGGCTGGATGTGGGGATGATAAAGGGTGAGCAGGAGCGTGGGGGCCCTTGCAGATGCTAAATATTTTCCTGGGATATTTCACTGTTTGCACGCTCCCTGCATGGCCTGGCTCTGCCCGTGGCAAGCGAAGTCAGGCGGGGGGTGCCTCCCCAGGGCCCTGGCAGGGAGCTCTCCTGGCAGCTGAGACAAATTGGGGAGAGTCGATTGTAAACTGGTCTGTGCATCAGCTCGATGATGGTTCTTGATGATGGCTTTCACTAACCAGTCTGTGACTAACTGTGGTTGTTTGATTACAGAGGGAACATCCCCACGCTCAACAGGTACGGTACCCGTCATCTTTTCCAATTTCAAAAGCCAGACTAGAAAGAAGTAGCCTAATCCTGAATGTCTTAACGTGTTTTGTTGTAGTGCCCTTCTCTTTACTTGGGAAACTCTCAGCCATAACTCTTCTTTTTCCTTCCCTTTGTCTAAAACATGTTTTCAGCTTTCCTTTAAAAAAACCCAAAAAACCCAAAATCTTTGCATGCAGCAGTCTTTGGAATGAAATTTGCTGGGTGGCTCAGCTCATCTGCAGTATGGTACACAGCCAGGTGCTGTTCTAGGGTCGTTTTTGGGTTCCCAGGTGGTGACCCTTGGCAGGGTGTCACAGTGTCCCCAGGCAGTTCCTCCCAGCCCAGCCGGGTTCCTTGTCCGTAGCTTAGGATTTCTCGAGGCTGTTTCACCTCCCTCACACCATAGATGAATCTACATCTCAAACAGCTGACAGCATGTTTTGTCGTGGTTTGGACGCTAATTCTTCCTCCTGTGTCTGAGTTGAAAAGTATTTCTTGTTTGAAATAATACATGAAAAATGTCCGCTGTCTTTCTGTTCGGTTGCTGTTCTGTGATAGTTTTTGTATTAGTTGTAAGAAATGTACACCAAGGCATGTCCTGAAAAATTCCCTCTCTTTCAAAACCTGAACACCTATTATTTATTGCTGCTTACAAGCCTATTTAGGGAAAAATAGTAAAAACGGGCTTGGAAGTCTCACGGCTCTTAATCAGAGATAAATTGCGGAAACAGAGAGTGACTTTAGCCATGGAGAGCTATTAATCACCCTGAGGATACTTTAGGCTTCTTAACGCCGTGCTTAGGGCAGTGCCACGGTGGGTTTGGTGTGTGGGAAGGGAGGAAGGAATCCCAGCAAAGCTGCGAGGTGCCTGAGGCAGGAGCTCCCGGGTTGGTGGTCCCAGCTGAGCACCCCTCGGATTTCCCGAGCTCTGCACACCACGTGTGGTGCTCCATCAATTCCCTGGCTTTTTTCCCCATCTCCTGCCACTCTGGCACCAGCTGGGAGGACCAGAGTTAACTTTAATGTGTCCCCAAGCCCAGGGAGAGCGAGCGAGGAGTGTGTGGTCCCTGGGCCAGCTCCTTGCTTGTGACTCTCCAGAGGTTTGAAGCTCTTGAAGGAAATCTGAATTAAGATGGGTCTGCAGGACAGCTCAGAAATCAGTGGTGATTATTGCAGAGAAGACAAACCCCAGCAGAGAAAGGCCCCATCTCATCGTGGGCTTTTTCCTCACCATGTGAGACGCTTCCTCACCATGTCTTTAAAAAACCTTTAAAAAAACATAAAAATCACAGAATCATTGAGGTTGGAAAAGACCTCCAAGGTCGTCGAGGCCAACCTGTGACTGATCCCCACCTTGTCACCCAGACTCTGAGTGCCACCTCCAGTTGTTTCTAGACCAGAAATGGTAGGAATATAAGACTCAGTCAAGAATTTTGGAGAAGTCCCTGTACCACACTGCATTTGAGGAGTGCAAATTATAGCACGATCACAAAAATCGTGGAATCAGTGAGACAATACAGCATGGTGTGCTTCAACCTAATTTGTAAAAACGTCCTGAATCTCTCAAGTGTCAAATCTTAGAATTGGTGCTGTTTGTATCACGTTCTGCCTGCAAAGCAAAACACACAGACAGGAGGAAAAATAGTCAGAATTCCCCTGTCACCTCAAGCAATGCCTGTTTTAAGGGATTATAACATTATTTGCTAACTCTGAGTTCCTGTACCTTGGGACAGCAGCCAGGTAAGGGTGTTAGTGGCACCAGAGGCGTGGCAGGGCTTTGGGAATGCTGAGAAATCCAACGTTGCTGTTGGAGGCACAGCCCCGCTCCGGGCGGGCAGAGCTCGTGCCCAGAGCTGCTCCCAGCGCTGCCCTCCCTCCCTGTCCCACTGACTGTGCTCCTGTTGGTTTGCTGTTTAGAATGTCCTTCTCCTCCAACCTCAACCACTACGGGATGGTGCACGTGGCCAGCGTCAGTGACGTGCTGCTGGACAACTCCTTCACGCCGCCGTGCCAGCGCATGGGGGGCATGGTGTCCTTCCGCACCTTCGAGGACTTCGTCAGGTGCGTGCAGGGTCCTGCCTTGTTCTGGGGCCACCCTCCTGCCCGGGCCTGGCTTTGCCAGGTCTGGAGTCAGTTTTAAACCAGTCCTGAGCTGTCTGGAGTCAGTTTTAAACTAGTCCTGAGCCAGGTCTGGAGTCAGTTTTAAACCAGTTCTGAACTGTCTGGAGTCAGTTTTAAACCAGTCCTGAGCCAGGTCTGGAGTCAGTTTTAAACCAGT
>VYZT01006082.1:0-28914 GCA_013400735.1 Pomatostomus ruficeps | reverse complement strand
CTGAGAGTTGGACATTTAGGACATTGTCTTTAATCTTCCTGATCCAAAATAACTGAATTACCTAAAATTCCATATATTTGGTGTATGCCCTTTCCTCCCCTGAAGTGGAACTGAAGAAAAGAGAATGTCACAGAACATGATTATGAGCAGTAGCACCTCTGGGAGGACAGGGTGGCTACCTGTGTTTTAGAGATCCTCAGGTGTTTTGAGGCAAGTGTGTCCATGGGGATAATGCAAATTTAGAAAGGGAAGTAGGTTGAGATTCAGCCTGTCCTGCTAGATTGAGCTTCTTCATACCTTCACACAATCACAGAATCTCTAGGGTTGGAAGGGACCTCTGGAGTTCATCCAATCCAACCCCCTGCCAGGGCAAGGTCACCTGGAGCAGGTGATACAGGAAGACATCCAGGTGGGTTTGGAATGTCTCCAGAGAGGGAGACTCCATGCCCTCCCTGGGCAGCTGTTCCAGTGCTCTGCCACCCTCCATGAAAGAAGTTCTTCCTCAGCTTGAGGTGGAACTTGCTGTGTTTGAGTTTATGGCCATTGCTCCTTGTCCTGTTGCTGAGCACCATTGGCCATTGCTGGCACCATCCTCTTGACACCAGCCTTGGAGATATTTGTGTGGATTGATGAGATCCCCTCTCAGTCTTCTTCTCCAGACTAACCAGGCCTGGCTCCCACAGTCTCTCCTCACAAGACTATTCTCCTTAAAACTCCCAGCTGGACTTTGAACCATGAAGAACCCACTGAAGCCAATGTGTGTCAGTTGTTTGCTGATGACACAGAATCATGGAATCATGGATGGTTTGGGTTGGAAGGGACATCAAAGACCATCCCATCCCAACCCTCCTTCCACGAGACCAGGTCACAGGCAATGCAGATCTCACATCGTGTTCTTCCAAAAAGACAACTTAAAGAGTCTCCCCTTTGCTTGAGAAACTGTGTTTTCATCAGATGGTGGTGTTCAGGAGGGAAGAAGTGAACTCTTTATGTTCCTTATCTCCTGTATCTCAGTGCTTATCTCCTGCAGTGTTCGCAAAAAGGCTGAAAGCTGCAGCGCAGCCAGCTCAGGGCAGCAATCCCGTGCACTCTGCTGCAGGGAGATCCTGCCTCCCCAGGCTTCTGCATGAACAGGAAGGAGCCATCTGGGAGGCAGGAGATGACTCCAAACCGTTCTGCTGGTGTGGATGACTTTGCCAAGGAGGAGGTTCCTGTCACACTGGGTGCTACTATTGATGGCACCGATGCAGATCTCGTGTGCTCCATCATGAGCCCTGGAGATGAGCTCGCTCCTCTGCCTGGGGTGAGGATGGCTCTTGCACACCCAAGCTTCCTCTCTGGCTGCTCTTTTCCCTGAATGCCCAAATAAGCTCATTTTTTCCTGTTGAAATGTTGTTTGTAAACTTTTCGGTTATCTTCTGCTGCCTTCAATTTACTAATGACCTTTCCTGCAGCCGGGATGCAGTGCTCCTGGTACTGTGAGCAACATAAACTGTCTTAAATTATACCCCTCGTCCTCCATCCATCTCAGTTCGGTTTTGCAGGGAGATTGTGCATTATCACTTGGAGTTTGCTTTCAGAATTGAGGATGGTGATAAATAATGCTGCTGGTAGCAACTGGAGAACGTGGATTGCTTTAACCAGTTCAGGATGTGGAAAGGAAAGAAGAAGGGATTTGAAATTTTTTTTCTCTTCACATATGCCTTGTATAGAGCTCTGTGTCTTCTTCAGCCTAGGTTTTCTAGGGTCATAGGCAAAGATGCTCCCGTCAGCTGATTTTCCTGCCTCACATCTGGAAATGCCAATTGGGGTCATTGCAATAAAGGCAGCTGCACTAATGCAAACTCTGCTGTGTGTGCCTTCCTTTGCATGCTTCCTCTGCACCTGGAATTGTTTCCCTCTCCATGAAATGGCTTTTGATTGGACACCTACAGGTGTGTTGCTGTATTTTTCTTGGTAATCTCTGTCACTCCCTTAATTTTTACACGGCAGTTTAGCGGAAGGGCTGTTGAGATCCAGCTGTGTTGGCATTCATCAGTTTTGCTCTGACTTGACTGCAAACAAGACCCTGTGTTTTGTTTGCAGTCAAGATGGTGAGAAAGCCTTAAAATAGAAAAGCAAATTCAAGCAATGAATGATGTAGATCTAATTTTTGGATTAGAGTGACAAAAATTGGGTCACTGTTTAACTGAAAATTACCTTTCTGTTAATTATGATCCCAATTTCTTCAACAATGGGTGAGTAATGTGGGCGGATCAGTTGCTTGGAGCACAACAGATTTATGTTGGAAACAAACGCTGTCATTTGCTGGTTGGGCACAGGATTCTTGAGAAGCAAGAACAGAGTCTTCGGGCCTCTGGTTGTGGGACACCTGCTCCTCACAGGGCATTTTTGGGACGCAATACATGGATACTCTGGTGCTCCTCAGATTATGTATATGAGAAACCTAAGTTGCTGAATCATGGAATCATTGAATGGTTGGGGCTGGAAGGGACTTTAAAAATCATCTTGTTCCAACCCATGTGCAGGGACACCTTCCACTATCCCAGGTTGCTCCAAGCCCCATCCAACCTGGCCTTGAACACTCTGAGGGATGGGGCAGCCACAGCTTCTTTGGGCAAGCCGGGCCTCACCACCCTCACAGTGAAGAATTTTTCCTTCCTAATATCTAAACCTGCTCTGTTCAAGTTTGAAGCCATTCCCTTTTGTCCTACCACTGTCCCTCTCCAGCTCTCTTGTAGCCCTCCCTTCATGTACTGAAAGGCCACAGTTGAGGTCACCCTGAAGTGTTTGCTTCTCCAGTCTGAACAATCCAAATTCTCTCAGCATTTCCTCACAGGAGAGGTGTTCCATCCCTCTTCATGGCCCAGTTTTGAATTACAGAATTATAGAATCATTTAGGTTGGAAAAGTCCTTTAAGATCATCAAGTCCAACCTTCAACATTGTACTGCCCAATGAAAGTGACTTCAGAACTGGGGCATTAGTGGATGACTCCGTTACTTTTGGCTACACCACCAAACCTGGCCTTGCTGTGGATGGGGACACCAGCCAGGGTGTCACAATAGGAATGGCTAAAACCCGATCCTGAGAAGGAACATCTCCATCTGCTCCCCACATTCCATCGCTGAAGAGCAAGGAGAAGGCGCCTCGTTTCCCACAGATGTGCCTTTCACCTCCTGACACTGCTGTGTCTGCTGGCCACCCCCACCACAGGAGGAACCCTAAATCTGCTTGGTTTCCCATTTGTTTGCTCATAGGTAATCCATTCACTGGGTAACTGCTGCAAGTGCTGTGTTCTGGTCTGTTTCTCCACCCTGGTGTTCAATTATCTTTCTTTCCTTGATTGATAGAAATACAGAATCTCAGAATGGTTTGGGTTCGAAGGGACCTTCAAGATCATTTCTTTCCATCCCCCTGCCATGGGCAGGGACACCTTCCACTATCCCAGGTTGCTCCAAGCCCCATCCAGCCTGGCCTTGGATACTTGAAGGGATGGGGCAGCCACAGCTTCTCTGGGCAACCTGTGCCAGGGCCTCACCACCCTCACAGAGAGCAATTTCATCCTAAAAACTAATCTAAAACCCCTCTCCTTCAATTTAATTCATTTCCCCTGTGTCCTGTCACTCTCTGCCCTTGCGAAAAGTTCCTCTCCACCCTTCCAGTAAATGCCTTTTTGGTACTGTGAGGAGCTCTAAGGTCTCCTGGAGCCTTCTCTTCTCTGGGCTGAACAGCCCCAACTCTCTCAGCCTGTCTTCATAGGAGAAGTGTTCTGACCCTTAGTATTTCCCTCCATTTTCAGGCTGATAATTATAGTTTGGGATTTTTCAAATTTATTTTTCTCTTTTCTCCAATTTGTTGAAGCTGTCCAGCAGCTTCAAGTTACAGGAGCAGCTGTAAAGGCAGGAGAATGGGACCAGCAGAAGGGAAGTTCAGCACAGACCACTGATGATTCTCAGATCACTGTCATTCTTCGTGATGATCATCACCATGTTGCTGGGAAAGGCTGAAAAAGTGGCATCTGTCACTCCACAGCCACGGGGCCATTTTCTTTCAAAGTACAGGAAAACTGCAGAATGAGTGTCTGGAGGCAGTGCCGTGGGAACAAGTAGTAAAGAGTTCTCTCTCTGCTCAGGAAGATCTCGTTCCTGGAGGGGAACATCAAGAAATGCATCTCCTGTGACTTCTGCATCCCTTGTGACACAGCATCTCTCCTGACTTTTGGTAGCCTATTTGTGGAAGAATTGAGAGAACATATTCTCCTACATATTCTCCCATCTGTCTTTTCCCCAAACTCACTGGCCTTGGTGAATGCTTAAGAATAGATGTGCTTTCTGCGTTATGTTGAGAAGGCAGTTAGGAATTTATTTTTTGACCTTTCTGTGTTTAGATGATAATATTTTTAGTATCTTTTATGATGGCTGCTCCTGAGTTGGTTTGGATTCTCTTCTCCCATTTAAATGCAGAGGAGAAAACTTGATCAGCCTCTTAATCCAGAAGATATTTTGGGGTGTTCTGCCACCTGGACCAGGTTGTGCAATGTTTCATGGCTGTTAATTGTTGTTTTATATCGTTTATAAAACTCTTTTTTGGGAATGGACAAGCTGGGCTTGTAGCATTTACCAGTTCCCAAGAATGCGCAGTTGCTCGGCTGTACAGACCCTGAATAAACATGCAAAAAGGAGCCCAAAATATCATCCTACCACCAAAAAAGTGTGAAATGGGAAGGAAGGAATTGTTTCTCCATGTAAACTTCTTCATTTTTTTTTTTTTTTAATTGGCTTCCCCACTACATCAGTGTCTTTTTCTTCTGCTTGCCACTTACCCCATCTCAAGCTTGCAGGCAGATGATTCTGGATGGTCTTTTCTTTCCTAAAGAAAAGGGATAATACAGGCAAGAACCTCTCAAATGGTCTGAAGATTGTGAGACATGGAAAATGCTTCCTCTAAAATGACATCTGCTGGGGATGTGATGTATCTCTTGAATTCAGTGTAATTAGACCCCGCTCAGCTGTGTAACTTTTGACATGGATTGGCATCTGCTTCTCTGAAGGCTTAATGGTGCCTTTAATTATAAGTAGTCTAGGAATTGCCTAGAGAGCCACAGGCCTCATTTAGTTCAAGAATCTCTCTTTTGGATGGTGATCAGTAATAACGTGCTCAAAAGAGGAGCAAGCAATGGCCTGGTATGCAAATGTGGTGCTGATTCCTCCCTGGGCTTCTCCTGATGGTAAATCAGGATTTCATTCATGTTGCAGTTTAGTTATGATAACTTTGGCTGGTCATGTTTTGTGCTTTCCTGTGCCTTTGGATGCTGGGGTCCTTGGCCTCCAAAACCTCTGCTGTAGGTCAGTCATTCAAAAGGTTCACTTATCTCTTGAGTATTTCCTGACTTCTTTTCTTTCTTGAGGGAGATTTCCTGTTTTTTGTTTTCTAGTGTGCGGCAGGAAGCTGAGAGATTCTTCTCTAAACTGTTCCTTATTGAGGCTTCTTCTGCTCTATTTGGTGCCAGTTTCCAAATCAAACTCACTCCTTCAGTGTTGTCTCCTTTCTTCTCCCCACTCTCCATAGGGCAGGAAACATTTCCAATCTTCATCTCGCAATATTTTCTGATCTCCTTCTCTATTAAAAAGATTAAGAATCAAATGCACCACCAACCCAATTTTACCTGGATTTTTCATAGAATTGTACAGTGGTTTGGGTTGGAAAAGGCCTGAAGATCACCTTCCAAGCCCCCTGCACCTTCCACGATCCAAAGTTGCTTCAAGCCCCATCCAACTTCACCTTGGACACTTACAGGGATGGGGCAGCCACATCTTCTCTGGGAAACCTGTGCCAGGGCCTCAGCACCCTCTGAGTGGTGAATTTTATAATAATTATATTTTACCTTATAATAATCTTGATATTATTCTGTCTTCTTTCCTCTGCATCCCATTGCTCACCTGAAAGGATTTGCCTTGGGCAAAGTTTCTTTTTGAGGTGCCAATGGTGACACCCAGTTCCTTTCGTTGGCTTCAGCTTCTGTTAGGAGTGTGCCTGCTGCAATGCCTCCTCTCCATCATCGTTCCACATTTATTGGGCCTGGTGTGGATAGTTCTAAACCATATTGAAATAAAATTTCTGAATAAGAGAAAAAATCACCTTGCATGCTCCTAAGGCAGTGACTTGGCATTTTGGGGACCATGAGCTGCTGTGAGGGTCTTAAGATGTCATCCCCTTTTTTGCCCATCAGTTGATGTCCCCCATGATCACAAGATCCCAGAATGGTTTGGGTTGGGAAGGACCTTAAAGATCATCCAGTTCCATCCCCCTGCCATGGGCAAGGTCACCTCCCACTAGACCAGGTTGCTCATCCTGGTTCTGTTCATTGGTGTGGTCAGGCTCAGGCAGTGATGACAGCAGTCCCAAGGGACTTGAAGAAGTTCCTGGAGACCTGTGACTCCTTCCATGGTCAGTGGGGCACCTCTGAGGAAGCTCTGGTCTCTCTGCCTTGGCTGGAGAGAAGCCAAGCTGGTTTCATGGACAGAACGCTTTGGTTAGGTGGGTGAGCTTGGCTGTGGAATGGCTTTTCCTCCCTTCCCCGTTCCCTAACACGTTCAGGGAGTTTAAATGGAATCCATGTTAGTGTTTACTGCTTTCAGATGCGCTCACTCAGCACTCTGGCTGCTGTTCATACCCCTGCAAGCCTCTTCTTGCACATCCCAATCCTGTGAACGATCGGAAAATCTTTGACAAATTATTTAATTAGCTGTGTTACAGCCTCGCTGCCTGGACTCGGCAATATTTGTGATTCTGCTTGTGTTTGCTTCCTCCCTAAGTCACGACTGGAAAAAAGACAGCCGTGATTCCCGGTCAAAGCTCACTGGACCTGGGATCTCTCTGAGCTCGTGCATCACCCGTGGAGCTGTTTTGAGCTTTCAGCTCTGCTGTTTGTGGGGTTTTTTTTCACATTAGAGAAACTGAGGTGAAATTTTTCTGCCACTGGAAGCCCTAAATTAGAAGCAGAAGCATTAGCTGTATTCAAAGTTATGACTTGGAGCAGGTTGCCATCATTTTAAATCCTGTGATTTAATTCCTTTGCAGAAAGCATCCCCTTGGAACAATAATCCCCAGCCCAGATCCTGCCTAGAAGGTGCAACACCAACTGCTGAGGTCATCTTCCCACTTTGGGACAAACTTTGGGATGGTCACTTGAAGGATCTTCCTTCTTTCTTCGGTGCCTTTTCCTCTGATCCAGGAGGACTTTTTTTATCCAGCCTCCTGGCATCTTTGCAAGGAAGGGAGGTATTGAGAGAAAATAATTTACAGGACTTGGTGGCATGGTGCCATTTTGTTACAGTGTAATCACGCTTGAAATATTCAATAGAACATCGTTCTCGAGTTAATGGGGGAGATTGTTGTTGGATTATATCCCATGTGATTTTTCTTTCTGTGTGTATGGAGTTTTCTTGTTGCAAATGAGATAAATAAAGGATTCTATCTACATTCTTAATAGCTGGTATCAGAAGTGAAGCGCTTCCAATAAAATATTCCTGTATTTTTTCCCACATAAGACTGTTTTACAAGCTTATGTCCTTCTATTTTTTCTTACCCTCTTTAAATAATCTTAAAATCAGGCTAGAAATTGTTTCCTTTTGCCCAAACTCTGGATAAAACACCTCTTCACAAAAATAGCAGAATGATGTTACATTTTATTTGTTGTAGGAGGAAAAGCAGCGAGTTAGGGGTGAACAGAGGACTGAAAGTTCCTGGAGAAGACGGGAATTGCTTTTTCTATTTTCTGATGTTTTGGTGGTTGCTGCAGCAGTGACCTGGTGATGCTGTGCAGGTGCTGCAGCTGCTGGAGGGACAACAGAGAGGGGGCTGTAAGAGCATCAGCAGAGCATTTCTGGGTGTCAGGAGGCTGCAGGATTCATCTTCCCATCAAAGCAGGGCTGGGACAGATTGTGGCCCCTTAGAGAACCGTTCCAGGTGATTTTCAGTATCAGTCTGGAAAAAATCAAAATGTCCTTTTGGTACGGGTGAGATGAAATAAAGGTAATTCAAGGCAGCTTGAAGGTCTCTGTTTTTCTCAGAGTCTTCCAGCAGGTGTTGAGATCCCAGAATGGTTTGGATTGGAAGGGACCTTCAAGACCATCCAGTTCCAACCCCTGTCATGGGCAGGGTCAGGACCAGGTTACTCAAACCTGTTCTGTTTTAAAAACTGGTGATTTTCTGGGTTTTTTGGAGATGTGTGCACCGCACCCACTGCCCCGTTCCTCTTAGATTTAGCATTGGCAGCACTTTCTTGTTCAATGTGTTGTTCCTTGTCCTATTTTCTAGGGAGGAAAGTATTCCTGAGAGTCACGAAGGACACTGGAGTAGATAAAGTGTTATTGTATGGAAATTCCTGCACTCCAAAGCTACGAGGAACCTTTGATCAGTCCTCTGCATGATTATCTTAATATCACGAAGGCTGATAATGTAAATGGAGATTTCAAGCTTGACCTGATTCATAAATAGGAGAAGTTAAAATGATGAACGTGATTGAGTTATTTGCTGCAGCTGCTTCCAGGGCTGGATTGATTTGAATTTCTGCTGACAAGGCGTTGAGACCTCTGGGAAGGACATCCCTGAGTTTATTAGCAGAGTGGGGGGGAAGGAGGAGTTTGGGGGATGTGGAGGGTGGGTGGTGGTGCTGGGCTGGCTGGGCTTCAAAGCCTTGGGCTCATAGTGAGGTCTTCTGCAATAATTCCGTCTGGTTTTAGCAAAAAACCTAAATTAATGTAATTAAACTTTAATTGTATGGCCTGTTCCTGGTACTGCCACTGCAGTCAGGGCATCTCAGTGATGGTTCTTGTTTTGCCTGCCTGGTACTGTGGGCTCCTGGTTCGGAGTTTAAATGCTCAAACAGATACTGATTTATGATCAAGAGTTCTCTTTGTTCTGGCAAAAACTTGTTTTGGCAAAAGATTCTCTGTTCCCTGTTGAGATTTTATCTCAGACACAGAAATTGTGAAATCAGTGGGGTGCAGGACCCAAGGTGGATCCCTGCTTTGGAAAGCAGCATCTCAGTTGCTTACCTGAACATCAGACCCAAATCAGTTTTCCTTCTTGTGTCTTAAGACTTCACCTGTGTATAACTTCCGTCAGAGTTTAAATTGGGTCTGAAACCTTTACCATCACAGAAATTTCTGGTTGTGAAGATATCTGGAGGATCTTTTGCCTCCTGGCTGTTGGCATTGAGGAAAAAGGAACATCTCCATGGTGTCACTGTAGCACTTTCCACTGAAGACTTGAGGCAAAAAATCATTGAGTTCAGCCTGGGGAAGAGAAAGCTCCAGGGAGACCTTAGAGTCCCCTCCAGAGCCTAAAGGGGCTCCAGGAGGGCTGAAGAGGGACTTGGGATAAGGGATGGAATGACAGGGCAGGAGGGAACAGCTTTAAACTGCCAGAGGGCAGACTCAGATGGGATATTAGGAAAAAATTCCTCCCTGTGAGGGTGGAGAGGCCCTGGCACAGTTGCCCAGAGAAGCTGTGGATGCCTCATCCCTGGAAGTGTCCCAGGCCAGGTTGGACAGGATTGGATCAACCTGGGACAGTGGAAGGGGGTGGAACTGGATGATCTTGATCCTCACCCTTCTCCATGTCCTGGGGAAGGGCAGGGAGCCGGCTGGGCGCTCTCCTGCCCTCTCACATCTCCAGCTGGGGTGTGTTTGCTCTCTGGGTGTTCACCCTCTTCCCCATATCTCATCCACCAGCTCTCCTTTACTTAACCTGCAAAGATTTAAGGCACTTAATGGCCGGAGGCTTTGGCAACATGAATTAAAAGCCTTTTATAAATCAGTGTTTGGTGTTCTTCACCTCACTGGCTAAAGGTAAAAAGCGACCGCGTCTCCTCCTCCTGCTGCTTCAGGGCTCGGTCCTTGTGTTAAATCCTCCCTCTTACTGTGTGTCCTCTGTAAATCCTGCAGGTTGTGACAATCTCCTAAATCTTGCAGATTTCTGTAGAAAATATCTTCTGTGTTTACTCGTCTGTTAGTTTTAAGAGAGTCATTTGTATTTGCCCAGCTTTACATAACTCTGTGTGTGTGTATATATATATTTATATAATATTTCATGCCTTGCACAAATCCCTATATATTTTCTTTTTTTTAATTCTAAAAAGCTGGATCAACTTTCTCAACCTGTTGTGAATGCCTCATTTTTATCCGAGTCAAGATCTCAGTGCACGGCAGAAGCCCCCAGCAGAGGCACTGCAGTAGCTGTTGCCATTTCTGCACCTCATTTATCCAGCACCTGGGATCATCTGAACGTCTTTAACTTCTCCCACATCCCAGCAAACCCGGTGCTGGCAAATGCAGCAACTCAGCTGATGTGCACTGCTTTGAAAAAAAAAAAAAATAAAAAGAAATTAGGTTTTCCTGGTGCTTTAGCTTTGGGAAGGGGATTTTAGTGCATCCACATTTCCACAGGCATCTGAATTGCAGCCCCATTTTTTAGTTTGCTTTTTTCCTCTGCATTTTTTTCTCCAGCGCTGCTGCTTTTTATGGGACTTTTTAAAAAACAAAAATAGTGAATTTTTTCCTCCTCAAAAATCAGTGTCTGATGCTGGAAAGGGCTTTCACAAATGCAGTGCAGCGCTGCTGCTGGGAACAGCCTCCCATAGCAACCTTCAGCGTGAAAGCTGAAATCACATCACCCCATCTGACAGCTTTATTATTAGATTGGCATGTGAACCCTCTGGAAGGGGTCTAGGTGGCAACAAAAATGTTCCCCTAGATTCTGTATTTAGGAGGCTTTTTAATTTATTTTGGATTTTGTGGGGGCTTTTTGTCACTTTTGAGTTTTGCTTTTGTTTGTTTTTTTCTGGTTTAGATTTTTTCTCAGAATAAATGTTAGAAAAGTGAGAGACACCATTCTGGGGAAGGTAGAAGATCTCTGCCATGGGGGATGACACATGATCGTGGCTGTCACCAAAGCAGTTTCACAGAAAAATGGAATCAGGGAATGATTTGGGTTGGAAAGGACCTTAAAATCATCTCATTCCAAATCCTGACATGGGCAGGGACACCTCCACTATCCCAGGTTGCTCCAAGCCCCATCCAACCTGGCCTTGGACACTTCCATGGATCCAGGGGCAGCCACAGCTTCCCTGGGCAACCTGTGCCAGGGCCTCCCCACCCTCACAGGGAGGAATTTCTTCCCAATATCTATTTTATCCTAATATCTGTTTCATGTTTTCTACTTCTACACATGGACAAGGTGGGAGTCCTTGCTGGAAAGCTGCCAGCAGTGGATTTGGGCTCAGGTTGTGCTTTTTTGGGCTCTGTGTTTATTGCAGCGACACGTGTGCCCTTGCTGTTGTTCGGCCACTTTGCAGACTCATGTCCCATCTCTGTGCTGGCTTTGCTTCCTCAAAACTCGTGGTGGAAGGACTCAAAGGCCTGGAGAGCCTGGGGAAACTCCTGACAGGAATTGGGGGACCAAACCAGGATGTTCCAGATGCAGTTTGAGATAAGATTGATTATGGGAGAGTTTGTCTTCGTTGAGCTTGGCATTACTCATCTGATGGATTCAACAGACTGGAAATCCAGGTTGGGTGGGGCTTGGAGCAACCTGGTCTGGTGGAAAGTGTCCTGCCCATGACAGGAGAGCTGGAACCAGGTGATCTTTAAGGTCCCTTTTAACACAAACCCTTCTGTGTTTCTGTGATTTTTGAAAAAACAATTGCAGAACAGTTGGACATTTGTGGCTCACTCGGAGCTGGAGGCTGCTGGGGCTTCTCTGGCTGCCAGGGCAGGAGCCATAAAACTCCTTGTGCTGTTGGTGACACCAACTGATGTGATGCCCCCAATCACATTTCACTGGTGCAGGGACAGCCACGTCCACACTTCTGAGCCCCCGGGTCCGTGGGAGGAGCAGCATCGCTCCTGCTTCCTGCTTGAGCTCTGGATTTCCCATCCCAAGCCCTTCTGGGGAGGGAGGAAGCTCCGTGGAGGACAGGGGGTGGTTTCTGTGCTGGCTGTGAGCGAGGAGCCAGCCAGGCTTTACCCTGGGAAAGCTCTGGGGATAGAGAAAAGGGTTTGGGGTCCGTGTGAGGAGTTGCCTCGCTTTATCTGCGATTCCTTCAGAAGCTTTTCAAGCTTTTCTAACAGGCTTTGTGATTGTCTCCGTCCTCCATTTAAATCCTGCTCCTCTCCATCCCTTTGCACTTCATAGAGAAGCAAGAAGTGACTCATTACACAGCCTACGAGGAAGCCTTAATGAATAAATGCATTTAAGAAAAAGAAGAAAAGAAAAAATAGAGTTCTGTCTGGGGCAGACTGGTGCTTTTGCTGTCTTGAACTCAGAAAGAATAAGTTAGGCTGCTTCTTTTTATTTGCTTTTAATTAATTGAGTCACTTTTGTGCTGCTGTTAAGACTAATAAGACTTTGTTGGGACTGGAGCTGTGGGTTTGTGGGTTGCTTTTTCTATTTTTGGGGTTTATTTGGGCTTAATTTGCTGGAAACATCAAGAGCAAAATTTGCAAATCTCCCAGGCTTCTTTCTTTTTCTTTTCCCTTCTTTCTCCTTCAAACCTTGTTGCTGGCAGCATTTCATGGGGAGAGGAGCAGTTCAGTGCCCCGTGGTGCTTTCTGGTCGTCTTTGGCACTAATTGGAGCACAACGGTGGCTTTTGAGGCACCTGCAGTGTTTGGGAGGTTGGTGGGCTCCCCTTGCCTTTCAGAGGAGCTGTGATTTCCTGCCAAGGCCCCAGAATAATTCTGTTTATTTACCCTTCTTCCTTTGCTGCTCCGGTGGAAAGAACCTCGGTGGCACTTTTCACTTTTTCTCCAGCAATGAAATAACCACACAGAGCTGCAGTTTTAAAGCTGGAACTTGTGCTTCTCTTTCTTGCTTCTGAATGTTCTGGTCAGGCTGGAATCTCGGAACAGAGCAGGACACAATGTACATATATATTTATATAATTCCTGCATTGCATGAATTAAAAAGAAGAAGATAAAATGATGAAATTTGTGTAATTCGTTCAATGCATGAATTTTGGAGTACGTGAGAACAAAAGGGGCAGTTGGCTGGGTCTGGGGTTTATAACTGGGAATTGCCCTTGTTTTTATTTAAAGGTGGTGAAAAATGTCCCTGCCCATGGCAGAGGGGTTGAAGCAAAACGATCTTTAAGGTCCTTTCCAACCTAAATGATTCTGTGATTCTCTGGTTCTGTGATTCTTCATTTTGAAGATTCTCCTTGAATTCCAAAGCTCATTAGTGCTCCTTTTCCCCATGAGCTCCAAGTCTGGTTTTTTTTTTTTTTTCCTTTTTATTGTTTAAATACAGGAAAGCAATGTTTTCAAAGGGAGGGAAGAGGGTGAGAAAGAAGTGTGGGTGCTCCTCGGAGATCGAGCCGATCCATTTTTGTCTTGTTATATATCATTTTAACTTAATGCTGTTACATTATTTCAGCTGTGCTTGGTTTTCAGATTGGGTGCAGATATGAAGTTGCTATAACAACATCATGATTCATACAATGCCAGCAACAATCTGCCCGGGTTCATTTTTCTGTCGTGACGACTTCGGTGGTTTTGGTGGGGATTTCTGTCTATTTTCAGACAGGCCACGCCGTTACCTCTCTGCAGTGCTCTGCGTTGGATTACCTGGACTCAGGGTGGTAACACCTGGACTCCAAGCACTTCCCAAAGGTCAGTGCTGAGGTGCTGGATTTCGGGTGGGAGATGGAGGAACAGGGATGTGGCAGTGGCCCAAGCAGCCTCAGCACGTCAGGTGTGCACACACAGCACCTGTGCTCTGTGTTTTCCATCTCCCATCCTGCCAAACTGATGATTCCTGTGAGCCTCCTGCTCCTGGTTGTTTGGAAAGAGAAGCACAAGTTCAGATCTCTTGAATTTCTCCCAGAAACATCTTGTCAATGTTTCTGTTGCCACCTAAAGGTCCTCTAGAATCACTGGGGAGTTCAGGGGTGGATCCAAAACTCCCAAACGGAGTCACAGAATGGTCTGGGTGGGAAGGGACCTTAAAAATCATCTCATTCCAACCCCTTCCATGGGCAGGGACACCTCCCACTGTCCCAGGCTCTCCAAGCCCCGTCCAGCCTGGCCTGGGACACTTCCAGGGATGAGGCAGCCCCAGCTTCTCTGGGGACCCTGTGCCAGGGCCTCCCCACGCTCATGGTAAAGAATTTCTTCCCAATATCCAATCCAAATCTTTCTGTTTTTAACTTAAAGCCATTGCCCCTTGTCCTGTCACCCCAGGTCCTTCTCCAAAGTCCCTCTCCAGCTCTCTTGGTGCTCCTTCAGGCACTGGAAGGGGCTCTAAGTTCTGCCTGGAGCCTTCTCTTCTCCAGGCTGAACAACTCCAACTCTCTCATCCTGTCTTCATGGCAGAAGTGCTCTAAAAGATTTGATTAATAAATTTGTTTCTTTTTTTAAAAAAATATTCTTTTAAATTGCAGTCTGCAATAACAGAAATGCTTTATTTAGTTCTTTTAATAGAAAAAAAAAAAGAGAAATACCTGGAATTAGGGATGATTGATTTTTCTGTGGAAGATGACAAATTATATAGAAATATCTATTTTCTGCCAATTTCAAATTGCTTCTCCTTTGCAGAGAGGAGTCGTGATGGGAAATGTTTCATGGTGCCTCCAGACACTTTGTCAGCTTCTCAGTTCTGAGCCTTGAGCCAGGGAAATAAATGCCTTGAGCTTCCAGGAGCCTCACACTCAGAGCTTTCTCCTTTTCCCTCTCCTCTCTCTTTTCTGTCCTAATGTTGGGAGTTTCAGATAAAACAGAAAATCACAGAATCGTGGAATGGTTTGGGTTGTAGGGACCTTAAAAATAATTTTATTCTGACTCTGCTGCCATGGGCAGGGACACCTCCCACTATCCCAGGCTTCTCCAAGCCCAATCCAACCTGGCCTTGGACACTTCCAGGGATGGGGAGTCCACATCTCCGAGGAACCTGTGCCAAGGTCTCACCACCCTTATAGTGAAGAATCTCTTCCCAAATATCTGATCTAAACCTGCCTGCCTTCATTTGCTCCTTCCCTGCTTTATTTACATCCATAAATGGAGCAATGAGCTCTGACAACTTTCTTGGAGTTTTGTTTTTTTCTAGTTTTAAAGATGAGATGTTTTTTAATGAAAGGTATTTGTATTTCTTAATTTCTGTTTTCTTGATAACAAATATAGGATTACTTGATTATTTTTTTGGTGATTTTTCCCCCCATGTAGAGCTGTAGCAGGGCTTGATGCCTTTTGGAAAAAGGCTCTCCCTCCTTGCACGGTCCTGTGCTGATCTGAAAACCACCCAGACATGACAACAGGCTTTTGTCCAGCCTGTCTGTTGAGCTGGTGTCTCTTTATTTTCCCTGACAACTGGAATGCAGTTGATCCTGTAAAACGTCTGGGCTTTCTGTCCTGCCTAATTGTGTTAAACTGCATTTGCATCCTAAAGAGAGCGCCTGGGAGAGGATGTTGAAGCCTTATATGCATTTTTAAGCTCATAAATGCCATCAGTGAAGTCTAAAGCATCAGATAACTGACTCTGAAGGCCTTGCTGAAATGCACTGATGCCTTCCTGCCTTTGTGAGTTCTCTTCCCCGGCGCTGAATCCCCAGATCCTACACGTGTTGCTGTCAGCTGTATTGGGGATAAGGAGGAATCATAACTGTGAAAACAGCCCTGGGGGCTGTAAATATCTGCACACCATCATTTCGCGGATTTGCAGGGGATCACGTTCTTGTTCCCGTGGCAAAGCTTTTGTTGCAGTGCAAGGAGCTGTTTTCAGACCTCTCCTCCATCAGAGGAACCATTTTCTCCTGGTGCTTCTTCGTGTGCCCTGCCAATCCCCACTCCACCTGCTCAGCAAGCAGATATTTGAGCACCGCAAGAAAAATGTGGTAAAAGTGGAGACAATGGAAAATATATTCCAGGAAATCACAACATTTTCTGGTGGTGTGTTCCAAAAGTTTAAAGCACGTGAAGAAGGCAGGTCAGCATAGTGGATGAGGTCTTGTGGGCATCACTAAGGGTTGCTGCTTTCCCTTTGCTCCTGGGCATGGTTTTTATCTCTTGAGCACAGGGATCATCCTGACCTGGTCCCACACAGCAGAAAGTTGCAGATTTCTCCTGCTGTGACCTCCTCTGCTCACAGGATGAGGACTTTCATGTTTGGCTTGGTGGCTCCTTGGAGGAAACCTCTTTCTGCTCATCGCAGTCCTGCAATTTTAGCTTCTGACTCTTGGTTCTGTTGCTTCTTCTCTTGCCTGTGCTTTCTCCCGGGCACGTTACAGAGCTGTGCCAGTCTGATACCCATGGCCTGGGACAGGAGAGTGTCTCACCAGCTCCTTGGGTGCGTTTCTGTGATGGGTGGAAGATGATTCTCCCTCTGAGTCATGCAACTGCTGTTTCTTTCTCCAAGAAATCTGGTGAAATCAGTAGAAGGAAGGGGAGGGGAGAAATGGAAAGTGTCTCTGCATTTCAAGAGGAAAAGCAACAGCTCCCCCATGGTGGTTGTTTTGGCAGCACTTTGCATCTCAATTTCAACCCCAAAATAGCCATCAAGTGCCGGCAGCTGTGTTTGCTGTCCCAAAAGGTGTCTGAGAGGGTGTCAGCTTCCTTGCTGTGGTCCTGATGGTGTGATGAGCCATGAAGGAACTGTCAGCCACGTGCATGAGGAGAAGAAAAATCGGATGGGGTTTGCAGGGAGACCGTGGGAATGTCTTGACTTGCCGTGCTGGTGCCTTGCTGCTGAACGGGGTTTTCACAGTGATGCCAGGGCTGTGAGTCAGTCCCAGTCAGGGCTGTCTGTCCTGGCGTTCCCTCTGACAGAATCGCTCGTCTGAGCTGGAGCTACAGAGTCCTCAGAGCAGGCGTAGCTCGGATATCGGGGTTTTGCCCTGCTCTGATAATTCAGAGTTACATTTTTGCCCCAAACCTCTCTGTTGGTGCTGCAGTGAGGGTGGAGGTGTTCTCCAGGGGGTTCAGATGGAGGACACTGAGCTGATCACAGGGCTGGGGCTATGGAGCCAGGCTGAGAGAGTTGGGGTTGTTCGGCCTGGAGATGGGAAGGCTCCAGGGAAAGCTGAGAGCCCTTTTCAGGGCCTCAGGGGGTTTCATGAGAACTGGCGAGGGATTTCAGACAAGAGCATGGAGTGGTACAAGAGGGAATGGCTTCAGACTGAAAAGAGGGCAGGTTTATATAAGGTATTAAGAAAAAGTCTTCCCTGTGAGGGTGGGGAGGCCCTGGCACAGGTTTCCCAGAGAAGCTGTGGATGCCCCATCCCTGGAAGTGTCCAAGGCCAGGTTGGATGGGGCTTGAAGCAACCTGGGATAGTGGAAGGTGTCCCTGCCCATGGCAGGGGGTGGAACTGGATGATTTTTAAGGTCCCTTCCAACCCAGACCATTCTGTGATTCTGTGACTCTCAGAAGCTTTCTCTCCTTAGGGATGCCCAGCCTCATGAGGTGTCATTGTGTTCTTACCCTGAACTTTGTGTTTGCTCTCACCTATCCCCTGAGGTTTTTGCAGAGATTGAATTGGTTTTCTCCTGGTTTCTGTTTTTTACTTCTCTCATGTCAGTGTGAAGGCACAGCCAGAACACACACGAGCTCTTCAGTGATTTTTTCCTGAGAAAACCTAATGGTTGCCTTTTCCTTCTCCACAATATCTGGAAACCACTGTTCCTCTGATTCTCTCAACACCATTTATATTGAAGGACGATTGTCACCCTGTGCATGGAGGGAAGGAGCTTTGCTGTGTCTCTGCTGGAACAGATGTGGTGGTGGGGCTGGAATCCTGCTTTGAAGCCCGGTAGCAGCTGGAAATGCGGTTTCCCATCAGCTCCTTCAGCCGTCGGAGTCTCTTGACATGACACGGGGAAGTTTCTGCCTGATGGATTTCAGGGAGTGAGGCGAGGGCGGGTGTACATTTTAATTTTAGTTCTGCATGACGGAAGATGCTTGCGAGCCCATCAGATTAATTTCAAAACTCTTCAGGATTGTGCTTATTTTGCTGGAATAGTGCAGTGAGTTGGCTGGGGAATAAGCAAGCAAAGCAGGAATTTGGGGAGTGATCAAACCAACCACGCAGACATGGGTTGGTCTGTCAGCAACCACCTGCCTGTGTTCCTTGACCCTTTTCCTACCCCTGGGGAAAAGGTTCTGTCCCTGAAGGGTCTTTTGGGCTGGAGTTTCTGGATTGGAAGGACTCTCGTTGTCCAGCTCTCCAGCTCAGCCATCTTCCCCTGGTCCCAGCTGCTCATTCATCCTCCAGGAGGAGCAGGGTGGATGCCAGGCCAGCAGGAACTGTCCTGAGCTATCTTCATGTCCAGTGCCAGGGCGTGGCAGAGGAGAAGGTGTGGAGAATTCCCAAAAAAGCAGCTGAGTAGTGGAAGCTGATGGCTCCAGCTGGAGCAGAGGCATCTGCACAAAAAGGCGGCTCTTCCTCCTCTCTGGTTTCCTTGCAGCTGAGCTTTGACAGCATTAAAACTTCAGGTCACCTCCTTGTGGAAGCCTCTGCTTGCTCAGAAAGGGGGAGCTGGTTCAATCCAGGGATGCTGTTTTGGCTGGGAGGAGGAACGCGGCATCAGCACAGACAGAATGTGCAGGACCATGGGAATGGATGTGGGGTGGCTCAGCAGCAGGGAACAAGGAAGCCTGAATTCCTCTCTCCATATCGAAAATATTGGTGCAACAGAGGTGCCCAGGGGGTGCTTTGGTTGATTTGGCTTCGTACCGTCCTGCTTTTCACCCCAGAGGCTCTTTAGGTTTTGAGGATATTGGGTACATCATGGTTGTGATGGAGTTTGGGGACATTCCTGGAGAAGCCAGCAGGGAAATTCCTCCAGACAGCAGCTGATTGGACATTGTACAAGCGAGATGCAATCTGTGCCTCCACCTCATGAATTGTGTTGTTGCTATTTTTATTTTTTTTTTAATAAATATTGTGTTTGTGTGCTTGGATGACATTTCCCATTCAAAAAGGGAGGGAAGGAAGGAATGTGTCACCCACACCCAAGGTGCTGGGCGCATAACTCAGGAGAATTACTCACAAAGCCACAACCTCATTATCCAGCTATGAAGGATTTCTGTCACCCATTTCCTCAGTCTAGCCACAATCCTGAAATTAATCTCGCCTAAACAGTCAGGAGCATTTCCTCTCTCAGAGCAGGCAGAAATCATTTTGTCCTGTGCTCCAGACAGATGAGAACAGGCAAAACCCCCCCAAAAGCCCAAAGGATAATAATTAAGCTGGTGCATTTGCTTGAGATGTTAGAAAAGGATGCTCCTATCCCAGTTCCAGGCAGATGATGGAGTGCAGAGCATAGCTGGAGCCGACTGGGGAAGGCTCAAAGCACCAGCTGGGGAGCTGAGGTGGTTTTCCCTTCGTAAACACCTCAGGAGGAGGGATAACTTCCCCTTCTGGGGAGCAGATGGCATCTGGAATTGCCGTGTCCTTGTGGGCACGGGGAGGATGAGCTGAGTTTTGGATCTGCTGAAGTGCCTGCTGCTGTATTTCTTTCTCCTGCTGGAGTCACCGGGGTTTGAGCTCCTCTCAGTGATATCCTGCAGGAAACAGGGATAGTGAGCTGGTGATGGTTGAAATCCAGACCTAAACTCACTCTTATGTGCTCCTTATCATACTCTTCCTAATTTTTTTCTTTTTCCTGGAGCAGAAAAGAATGGTCTGGGAAGTCACAGATTCCCAACTCTCAGCTTCTGCTGCTTGTTTTTCTTTCTAAAGAAACAGGGTGAAGGGAAGGGGCTTTGGGATGCCTAGCAGAAAAAAGATCCTTAGAGCAGGGATGGTGTGGCTCAACAAGGAGCTGGAACTGGGACATCCTGGGCGAAACAAGGGGACTGTCAGGCTGCACCTCAGCATGTCCTGCTCGCTGTTCCCATGCAGCAAGTGACAGGACACGAGGAAACGGCTTCAGTTTGATCCAAGGAGGTTTAGATTTGATATTAGGAAATATTTCCTCACTGAAAGGCTTTTCAAGCATTGGAAGAGGCTACCCAGGGGCATGGCTGAGGCACCATTCCTGGAGGTATTTAAAATACTTGTGGATGTGGCACCTGGGGACACAGGTTAGTGGTGGCCTTGGCAGTGCTTAGCAGTTGGACTAATGAATCTGAAAGGTCTTTTCTAACCTAAATTATTCTGTAATTCTGGGAAGATGAGAGCATTTCTTGTGTCGACTGGTGGCTTTAAAAAGTTGGTGTTTTCCCTGTTAGTTCTGCCTTGCCAAAGGACGTGGAAATGCTGCTGGGCATGTCCAAGTGTGGGGTGCTGAAGGATGAGGTGGATTAACACTCATCTGCTAATGAAGAGCACAGCAAATGAGGGGATGGAGTGGGAGGGCTGAGCTGAGCTGCCCCGTGGTGATTTCCATGGGTGAAACGGGCGGGTCGCTGGGAATTACATCCTCCAGATGTAACAACTCAGTAAGATCAACGTTTACAAAACCCCTCACACAACTGGATCCAAATCTCGATTAAACCTCGAGGCTGGCTGTCCCCAGCCTGCTCAGTGGCACACACTCACTTGTTGTGCTGCCTTTTGATGTTTCTCACACGGAGCAGCAGGAATCTGCAGCTCCGGGAGGGGAAAATCTTCTGTCACCGTTTGTAATTGGCTTGGTGTGTTTGCACAGAGGTCACCAGGGGCTGGGATTGCTGCTCTGCTGCTCTGGGCAGATATAAATCATGGCTCCAATTTTATCTCTGAATTTTGCTCTGTGGGGAAATTGCATCCTTTTTTAATTTTTTTTATTTTTCTTTACCGAGCTTTCTGTATGTAGGAAGTATGTGGCACTTGTATAGAAGTTAAATTAATACAAAAAGATTTTTAAAGTGTTCAGCCCACAGTGACCAGAGCTGAAGGCAGTGTGTGAAGGGCTTCCTCACTCATGTTAATTGAGCAAAGCAAGTAGGTGTTTTAATTAAAAGGCCTTTTGTGAGCTCCTGAGAGCTGCCTGGTGCTCATCTAACGCAGGTCCTGCCTCTTGGGGTTGCACCAGCGCTTTTTCCTGGCAGCAAAATCGGCTGCTTTTATAACCAAGAGGTGTTGTTTCGAGAAGAAAAGCTAAAATTGGAAATTCTTGGAAGGTAGGAGTGTGTGTACGTGTTTGAAGGCCAGCAGGAGAGAGAAACAAGCGGCTGGTGAGAAATGCCAAGACCTTGATTCAGCAGGGCTCTCCCTGTTCTCTCAGATCTGCCACTCTGAAATGCTTCACTGGACTGTGGCCAGAGTGTTCCTCCCACAGCAGGTTCAGGATCTTAAAGAAGACTGGACACCTAAACAAATTATTCTCATTTCCCAGTGAAGATTTTTATTTGTTATTTATTGGTTTTGCAGGCGTCCTGCAATTACAACCCCCTGTTTTTGCACCTTCGTTAATCTGGATATATTAAAATCTTTTAGCAATTTCGGAGATTTATATCAACTTTCTTTGGAAAAGGAGGTGCTGTTCCCATGCTCAGCAGTGATGTTTTGAGGAACCAACAGTTGTTTTTGTCGCTGTTCCTACAGCTCAGCTCAGAGGCTGCAGGTTGTGTCAGGATACCAGAGCTCCTGGTGCTGATATCTCCATGGTCCTTAACCATGACAATGAAATTGGTTTTTTTTCCAGTACTAATCAGTTGTGTTGCTTTTTCTTCCAGATTAGAAGAAAATCCTGTGTGCCCGGGAGAGCAGGACTTGGGACACAGCTGGTAAGAGCATCTCTTGAGGAGAGCATCACCTGAGCGTGGAATTATGGGGCTCATGCAGATGCAATTTTGCCCTTGAGAAACTTCCTTTTTTTTTCCTCCATGATTTCCATTTTATAGGAGTTTCACTCTCTTTTGGACTGAGTTGTCAAAAAGGAGCGCTGGTTTATGGAAGTTTTTGTTGATGAGCCTGGGGAGGGAGTGCTTTATCTTCACTCATATAGAAATCAACCTTATCCAAGAGCTGTCTCAGAGCTTTGGCCATATTTTCATGTTCTCCCTGTGTTCTCGTTGTGCTGATCCTTTGCTGGTTCCATGTCTTTGATCTCTAGAGCAAACCAAGCACAGGAAAAGAATAAATATGGAGAATGGAAGCATTTTGAAACTTTTGTGCTTAAAGATGCCACACAGAATTCGAATCCTAGAATAGTCTGGGTTGGAAGCAACCTTTGAAGGTCATCAAAGCCAACTCCATTCAATGAGCAGGGACATCTTCACCTTGATCTGGTTGCTCAGAGCCCCATCCAACCTGAGCTGGAATCTTTCCAGGGACAGGACATCTGCCACCTCTGTGGGCAACATTTTTGAGTCTTACCAAAATCTTCTTTCTTGCCTGAACCTCTACCCTCTTTCAGTTCGAAACCATTATCCTGTGACTACAAGCCCTACTAAAAAGTCCATCCCCAAACTCTCTGAAATCACTGAGAACCATATTGTTCTGCAGGTCTTCAGGTTTAACTTCATGTTCTTCATCTTGGAAACTCCTGCTGGGGTGGTAAAGCTTTGTTGGTCCCCTGGGCAGTGAGAAAGGCAAGCAGGGGGTGCTGGTCCCGTGCCACACTGGTGGGATGTTCCTGTGTCCCTTGGACGCTCAGTTGTCCCCTCCCAGGGAAATTGCTGTTTACAATTCGTGGGCAGCACAGCCCCAGCCGAGCTCCATTTGCTTTTCCTGGGACTGTTCCCTCCTTCCCACTTGTTTTACCTCCCCTTGGAGGCACAGGGACATTTACAGGGCTCCTCCCTGGTGTCCCTGCAGACAGAATCTGATCCATCCCCCACAGGGCTCATGTTTGGGGAGGGAGCAGCGATTCTCCTGCCACCTGTGGCAGCAGCGGTGCTGAATCAGTGTGATGGGTGTCCCTTTTCACACAGGTGGCATTTCCCTGAACGCCAGCGCTCATTGCCCCTGGATCTCCTTGCAGCCGTACTGAGCAAAGAGCTTCAGTGCTGTTCCTGCTGCCCTGAGTAGTCCCACAGCACCGCGGCTGGCTGGAGAGAGAGAACATAAATTGTCCTCCCACAAGGGTCTGGACTGAAAATCAGAACATTTGGCTTTCAGTACGAGCTGGTCATGCCTTAAAACAAATTTTGCTCAGAGCATCTTTTCTCAGCTTTATGGCTTTCCCTTCCCATCTCTTACTTTCATGTGCAGCTTCTTCTGTGTGGCAGAAAGGAGCAGGGACATGGGAATGTGGCCTCTGGGAGCAACTTGGAGCAATGGGTTAGAAAGCTGTAGTCAGCCAGTGTGGACAGATTATTTCAGCAGAGAGGGGGGAAATAACTGTCGAGGCATCTCTGTGGCTGTGAGCAGCCTTGTGTGACTCTTCCCTGGAGTCACGAGCCCAGTGCAGGGCGTTGGTGGTGCTGTGAGTTGTGAAGAACGCCAAGATTGATGAATATGAAAGTCCTGTGGTGCTTTGAGAGCAGCATTGATGGTGGGGTCAGGATCTCTCTCCCCAGCTGTCACGCTGGTCCTTGGCTGTGTTGACATTTTAGCCCCCATCAATTTGTTGACCTGTCCCTGTCACTGTTCTGTGTTGTCTTTGTGCTCTTGCACGCTCATTGATCGGCGTCTTCCCACTCCAGGTGCTCCATTGTTTTTTTTCCTGTCTATCTGCTGCATGATGGGGAAAGTGGGTGGGAATTGTTTGGGAAGAGTGACCCCAGCTCTGGGTTGGGTGTGGGATGCTCCTGAAAGTCCTGCTGTTTGGTAGCCACGTGTGGTGCTTTGGGAGCACAGCTACAGGAGGACATCATTGCAGCAGACAGGCCAAATCTCTTCCTGCTCAGATTTGTTCTTTTTCACCTCCTGATACCCTGGCGGTCCAGGCAGGGGAGTTGTTTTTAGCTTGTGATGCTTGGTGCCGAGTGAGCTCTGGCGAAGGCGCTTTCGCTGGAAGGGCTGCACGGGGCACAAGGTGCTCCCTGGCCCCAGCCCTTCATCCACATGACCAAGTGTTTGCCCGAGGCTGCTGAGGTCTGGAGAGGCCATTCCTTGCTAAGTAGACCAGCAGGTCCCCCCTGGGGACTTTGCTCAACTGGCCTGACCCGCGCTTCAGCCACTCAGGTGATGCAAGTAAGAGGTTGACTGGGGCTAAGCCTGTGCCTGGATTTGTGTCCAGCATCAGCTTCACTGCTCAAACTTTTCGTGTGTCACTAAGTGGTTTTCTGTCTTTGTCTCTGGCTGGTCATTGCTGCTTTCAGTGAGAGGCACAGTGATTGGAAAAGTTGTGTTTTTATCAGTCGTAAAAACACATCTGTGTGCACACAACTGTCCATAAAATAAACTTTTGTTGGTTAAAACAAATGGAGGCGTAACATCCATGTGTTGATGTCCTCATGGTGCCCAGGTCCTTGTTCGATCTCATTGCATTTTCTCCTTGTCCCCATCCTTCTCATCTTTTCAGGTGTCACCGGTGAACCTCACAAATGCTGCTTTTCATGAGCTGTTCCATCTTGTGCTGATTTTATCTTTGCGGGTGTGAAGGAATTGGGGGCTTTGTTTGTCCAAGGGCTCAAAGGTGGTGATGGGACAAGAGGAAACGGTCTCAAGTTGTGCCAGGGGAGGTTTAGATTTGATATCAGGAATAATTTCTTCATGCAAAGAGCGGTCAGGCATTGGAACAGGCTGCCCAAGGAAGTGGTGGAGGGATTTAACAGCTGTGCAGATGTGGAACTTGGGTGTTGCCTTGACTTTGCAGTGTTCAGTGTTTTCTTGTTAGACTTTTTCTCTCATGGCCATGACTTGTTTTCTCTCTATTATCTATGTTTTCCTAAATTGTATCTGTGTTTACAGATTCCAGTATACTAAGTGGAGAAATATGATTGACAAATACTTTGACCAAGTAGATTATAGGAAGTGGTGATTTCTACCTCCAATCCACGGTGATGTGTGAAAACATATAAATAAAGTCGGAGGGCTCTGCCCTCTCTCTTCNGTGATGTGTGAAAACATATAAATAAAGTCGGAGGGCTCTGCCCTCTCTCTTCCTGCTCTCTCTCCTGCTGCGTCTGTGTGTGTTCTTTGTGTGGCTCTCCTTCAGGCCCTCGGCCTAGCAGGCCTGCCTGGGGAGTGCCATACTTGGGGACATGGCTCAGTGGTGGCTTTGGCAGTCCATGCTTGGTTAATGGCTGGACTTGATGATGTTAAAGGTCTTTTCCAACCTAAACGATTCCATGATTCTGTGTGGACTCTTGGTGGAGTTACCTGGCCATTGCTCCCCTCCCAGCGAGCTGCTCCGTGCCCTCAGCACCCCCGTGACCCCTGGTTGTGACACTGCTCTGCGGGATGCCCTCGAGTGTGTGTGCAAAGCAAAAGGAGCCATTGTGCAACACCTTGTGTGGCTCTCCCAGCTGTCAGCACGTGACGTGAGCACGGTGGTGACCCACAAACTCTTCTCCCTGGGTGGCGGCTTAATCTGACACTACCCACGCCTGCCTTGGTGGGACGTCCTGGCACTCAGTGCACCCCCCCTCAGAGCAACGGGCACTGTCATCGGGCTGCTGGCACATTTTGCGTTTTCTCAAACCAGTTTCTTGGCCAGCATTCCAGCGCTGGGGTGGTTTCTGGCCAGATTTCCTCCATGTGGTGGTCCCTGCTCAGTGAGCAGAGCTGCCTGCGCCTCCACAAAGCCTGCGGCTCCCGTCTTGCTGCTCTTCCCCTGCATCTCAATCCTCGCATTCCTGCAGGAGAACAAGATAATCTCCGTGCTGGTTTTGTAGCAAACTCTCCTCAAAGTGACAGCCGTGGGCAAAGCCCTGTGGATGTGGTTTGCTGGGATTGCTGATTCCCCAGGCCGCCGTCCTAATCTCCTTAGCACTGAAAGGGTGGCTGCTCTGAGCTCCCTCGGTGTCTTCCTTGAGAAATGCTCCGAGTAACCAGGGATCTGCACACATTCCCTGGTCTTCCCTGAACAAGTAGGAAGGTGTTCTCCCACTTGAGCAGCGTGCCTTGTTCTTGGCAGAGCCCAGCATGCAAATAGAGGGAAGGTTTCCATTGTTGGATGCGAGCGCTGCTGTCTGGCTGTGGGAGGTGTCTGCTGTGCACCACGTGGGAAGAGGGTTCCTTTTAACTTGGGAGTGCTCCTCAGATGGGGAAAACCTGGGTGTTAAGGGAGGATTTCTCATCAGAAGTTTGGAACACATCTCCTGGGAAGACAGGATGGAAGAGTTGGGGCTGTTCAGCCTGGAGAAGGCTCCAGGGAGACCTCAGAACCTCTTCCAGTGCCTAAAGGGGCTACAAGAGAGCTGGAGAGGGACTTGGGTCAAGGGCTGGAGTGACAGGACAAGGGGCAATGGCTTAAAACTGACCGAAGAGAGACTTAAATTAGAGATGAGGAAGAAATTCTTCCCTGTGAGGGTGGGGAGGCCCTGGCACAGGTTGCCCAGAGAAGCTGTGACTGCCCCATCCCTGGAAGTGTCCCAGGCCAGGTTGGATGGGGCTTGGAGCAACCTGGGACAGTGGAAGGTGTCCATGACAGAGGTTGGAATGAGCTGATCTTTAAGGTCCCTTCCAACCCAATCCCTTTTATGATGTTTTTTAATCTGAGATGTGGGGGCACACAGGGAACTGGAATTCGAGTTATTGCAGTAGCTCTTGCTAAGGGCAGCTCCTGGATGTTTGTAATCTTCAAAAAATGAGATTAATTTCCACTGCATATTCAGGGATTGATGGAAGCTTTCCTGTGCTGTGCAGGTGTTTGGACCAAGCACCAGCACCTGAAAACACATGGATCTGGCAATTAATGTTGTTCTCGTAGCTCACACTGTGGCGGCATCACAAGTCACCTCTTTTCCAACCTAACAATGTCCTCTTCTGCTTCTAAAGTGTGGTGGGGGGAAAGATGAAACTGTTCTTGCCCTCCTTCTATCAAATGGCTGTCAGCTTCTAGTTGGGATTCTGCGATGGGGATGGGATTTAACTTGATTTATTTATGCATCCAGTTTTTACAGGAGAGGGATTAATTTTTCTCTTTTGAGCTGGAATTTACAGAAACTCAGGTCCCACAGTCAAGAGCAGCTGCCTCCTTGTCTGAAGGCAGAGACATCTGTGCAACCACCTTCATTTCTGCAGTGAGAATCTGTCCTGTGTTGGGTTGGGCTTTGTGGCTGCAGCCTCCATTTTTTAGGGCACATCAGAATATTTTGAATTATCTGCGCCCCTGGGCCTTGCAGCTTTCTGTTTGCTCTCCATTGCCAGGTTTGGATTTTTTGGGTGTGTTTTAAAAACATCTCCTCCTCACACAGGCAGGTTCCTGTGCTGGCTTGGGATGCCAGCCTAGAGCTGGTGTTGTGCGAGGTACCTGCAAAAGAGGGAAATCCAGATGTGCCTCTGTTTCCCTGAGCAGAGAGGGAGAAGCTGATGTGAGTTACTTCTGCCTTTAGGGATCCAACAGGGTGAACGTATTTATCTTTCAGCTGGAGGAGGTGGCAGCTCTCCAGCTTGCCTGCTGCAGATTTGAGGTTATTTTATGGAACAATGGTTGGGATCTTTCCTCTGTTTTTCTGTCCTCTCACAGTGTGCAAAGATGGAGATATCGTGTGAGGGGTGTTAGAGCAGGCGCTCCGGGAATCACAGAATCCATAAAATGCTTTGGGTTGGAAGGGACCCTAAAGATCATCCTGTTCCAAGAACAAAATCCTTTTCCAGACCTACACAGGGTTCAGCATTGTGATCAGCATCCCTGGGAGATGGATCACAATGCTGAGCTGTGTGTAGGTTTGGAAGAGGATTGTGTTGGCAGCTACAGAGCAGAGGGAAGGCAAACAAGCAGTGATTGCACAGGACTGGTCTCCAGAGCCCAAAAAATACTCACTCACCATCAAACAGTGAGAGAAGGAAACCCTGTGGCACTATCCAAATCTGTTGTATGAATTCCAAGGCAAAGGACATCGCTCTCTTCTAAAATGACAGGTTTTCTATAAAATCTGAAATGCTGATGAAACTTTGAAATTCTTTGTGACTTCCCAACTCAGCTCCACTTCCCACTCTCATTTTCCAGTTAGCTACAACCTACAGCAGGGCAGGAGAGTTCAGAAAGTCAAGGAGGGTCAGGATAATGAAGGGGAGAGGCCATGGAAGGGAGCCTGTCACTTAGGGAGAGCATTTCAGCATTTCCAGATGTTTTGGATCAATGTTTGTTGTTTTACAGTTGCGCTGCAGGTTGGTTCATGTCACCAGCCCCAGTCTCCTCAGTGATGTAATTGCCTGAGATGATTTCCTCTGGCTCAAGCTGGCCTGGAAACTTTTGAGTTAGGTCTGCACTTGAGTTAGAAAAAAGTGTTTTCTGTCTCTTTTGAGAGAGCAGATAAAGAAATCTATCAATTTAGTTTTTTAAATGGAACATAAAAAATAAATAAAAGCAGAAGTAAATTAAAAAAAACCTGCAAAGAGAGAGTTGAAAAGGCACTCAACTTCAGTGCTGTGGTGTGTGGATATTATTCCAAAGGCCACACTGGGATCAGAGCACCTTTGCCAAATGCAAAATGTTGTCGGTTCCTGCTGGCATTGCTCATTCCCAAGGAGGTGCAGTTGTTCAGTAAGTGGTCACAATTTGGGGGTGAAATATCTCGAAGTGATTAAAAAGCCATTTAAAATATCTGTGCTGTCCCATTAAGCTGCTGGCAGGGGCATTGAACAGTCTGTTTCCTCCCCTGCACTTAGAACCAGCCCATTGTCATGCTGGAGGCATTTTTATGGTAAAAATACATAAAATGACGTCATGTATCGATAAAGCTCAGTTAGCTAAAGCATGTACAAGACCTTTATGGGTGAACAAAAACCTGTGGCTGGGGACATTGATTTTTGTAGGAATTAGTAAATTTGGCAGATCACTGTATTTTCATTAGCTCCATACCCTCCCAGTGCCAATGAACGTTGTTTCCGTTCTTTTTCTGACCCTCAAAGTGGACAAAGAAAACCCTGTGTTAGATATT
>VYZT01006078.1:0-43383 GCA_013400735.1 Pomatostomus ruficeps | reverse complement strand
TCAAGTCTGACTCCTGGCCCTGCTCCAGACGCACCAAAAATCCTACCATGTACCTGGGGACATTGTCCGAACACTTCCTGTATTCTGTCAGGCTTGGTGCTGCAACCACTTCCCTCGGGAGCCTGTTCAACCCTCTGGGTGAAGAGCCTTTTCCTAATATCCAATCTCCCCTGACACAACTTCAGGCCATTCCCTTGTGTCCTGTCCCTTGTTGGTCACCACAGAGAAGAGATCTGTGCCTGCCCCTCCTCTTCCCCTCGGGAGGAAGTTGTTGCTTAAGATCTCCAGTATTTCTGTACTTTCATTGAACACTGGTTCTGACAATGTTAATGCTCCTTACTCTAGTTTAGGGAGGAAGATTTTAAACACATTCACACATAGCTGTATAGGAAAGGAAAATAGTGCATTTTCATTCAGATAGCACATTTTCTACTTAATAAAGAGGTGTCAAATTTTAATACCTGACAATATCTACTTTCTGATCAAAATGTTTTGTCACAATTTCTTTGTGCTCTTGAATCTTAATCCTTTGCAACATTTTTTTTGAAAGCTGCAAACATCAAACTGACAATTCAAGCTAGAATGTTGATTTTGTTTCACTATTATTTGAATAAAATTATAGTAAGTAGATATAAACAAGCAGCAAAATTGTCTGCACTGTGTTTCTTACTTTAAAGGAACCCTTGCACAATCAAATGGATGTTAGCTGTAAAAAAGGAACAGCTCAAAACCTAATTTTAAATTCTCATAAAACTGAAGTCTGCATAGAATTTAGGGGTTACCTATATGAAAGACATAAGTAATAATGCTCATGTAAGTTTCTTAATACTTCTTATTTGTAAAAATCCAAGCAATCTTACAAACATGTGACTATTGTCCTCTCTGTCTATACAGATGTGCTCACATTCACTGTGACTGTATGACACAGCAAGGATCAGGCTCTAAGATTTGGTGTCCTGGGCTGCTACAAAGCCTCCCTGTGAGTGTAAAAAAAAAAAAGGGTGCTGAGCTATTTACCAGGATGTCAAGAGTAAACATCCTGTGTGAAATTCTGCTATTGTCAGTGTTGATAATAAGACTCCCACTGACTTAAATAAGGCTAGATTTCACTTCTCTTGCACTTTATTTTCAATTAGTCTGCTTTTGATTGGTAATTAAGACCTTAAGGGGGCCATGGAGACATTCAAAGTAGCTTTTCCTGTTTGCTTCTTTAAAGTTTTATAGGGCTGTGATTCTTCATCATTATAAACTCTTCTGAATCTTTCCTGTGTGGGAAGCAAGGCAGAAATGTGGGGGAGAGACTAGACACTAGGCTTGCCTTTGTTTCTTTGCTTTTTACTTTAACCTTCTTCTCTTAAACTACTTAGGGAGTGGTGAGTCTCAGTTCTTTATACAGCTTTTTTGAAAAATCTGGTTTTTAAAAGATGAAATTACTGCAGATTTAGGGTCTCATATAGGAAAATTTTATTTCCTTTGGTATCCTTGAAATGTACAACAAAAGTAATCATATAGCTCTTCTGAACCATTTGAAATTGTCTTTTCTTATGATCTAAAAATAGTGGCATCTTTAATTGGTCATTTTTTCTTGTATTACTGCTTAGATGATTTTTCTCATCATCTGAACAGCAGGACAGCCTGTGATCTAATGCCAATCAACATGGCCTGTCCCCAGAAAGCAGCAGCAGAAAAGGAGACTGCAATTTTACATTTGTTCATTATGTCTTCCCTGCATCTGCAAATTCCTCCTCCTTCTTTTCATTTTTGTGTAATCCTCCTTGGCTCTTTTCGGATCTTAGAAGGAATGAACATGAGGCCAACACAGAGAGAAGATGATCTATGGAAGTAAGCTCAGGAGAACTCCTGTAAACAAGAAAGAGAAAGCTCATTTGTAGGTGACCTGAAACCTGGGCAGGAAAGAGGGATTGGATTTCTTGTCTGAGTAGATAAATAACATAATAACTTCAGTGGGGTTTGGATTTTTCCTTAGTTGATATTTAGCTCATTTAATAGGACTGGGAAGGTCTCATAAAAACAATCATAACTAAATTCTAGACAGATCTCTGCAGTAACTGTAAATACTCATTTCAAAGTGTGTACCACCAAGAAATTTGTCATTGTTCATGCAATTTTATGAAATCTCTTTACCATAATGCCCTGCACGAAGTAAAGAAAATACTCATCTCCCAAACCAGAACATTCTTCAAACTTTTCCCACCTTGTATTTTTTGTTAAATATTTGCCACTTGTAAAAATTACATAGTGTAAAAAGAAAAGCTTTTTCTTCTTGTAAATACCTAATCTATACAATTAGTTTTTAATGGTCAGGAGTTTTCTGTTTTGGTTTGATTTTTTTTTTCCTGAAGGAAGAATCAGTAAATTGTAATATCTCTATTTTCTAACTGGTTTTGCTGATAAACATTAATTTATTCCTTTTCTCCTACTCTTTGCAAACCTTCCAGAGATTAAACAGATATACAGGAGATGGCAGAAGCAGCACACAAAATTTGGATGGTGTGCTTGGCATCCTTTAAAACACTTGGTGGAGCAGATGAGAGTTTAAAGAGAGTACCCTAATTAGTATTGGTCAGGGACAGATACAGAAGAAGTTTGAAAACTGGAAATAGAGGAACTCATTAGGAAACCTGGGTTAAAGAAATGGAACTCTAACACTCAGCCAGGCAAAGCTCACACAGAAGCCGAAGTCTGCAGTGTAGCACAAAGTATCTACAAAAAGTTTTAATGTTAACATGTAAAAACCCACTCTGTTATGTCATCACTCTTTCCAAACACGTAACAACACTTTTTAGAACAATGATACTTTCAACAGAACAGCAATGGAAAACAAATATCTTGCTTCTTTTGAAGAAATTGAGCTGGCATTGCTGCTGCACCTTTAAGATCAGCTTAGTTTGATATTTTGCTCCCTCGTTGCTTATTCCTGAAATTGAGACTCTTGCTTTCACTTGAAAACTGCACATAGTATCTCTGGGAATTTGCCAATATTAAGCACTATGGGGATTGTTTCAAATAGCAGTAGGGATGTTATTTTAAAAACACTGATAAAATACCTGATAGCAGAGTAGACTGTTTAGGACAAAGAAATCCATGGGGGTTTTTGACAGATAATGAACCAGAATCCATATATAAACAAATAAAACATCTAAGGATATGCAGGAGATGGCAAGAAGCTTGTACAAGGAGAGAAGCGGGAAGCTCTTGCAAAGTCCATGGTGATGTTCTAAGCAGATAAGGCATGGCAGTTAACAATAATAAGGTCACATTCAAACCAAAGGTATTATGCAAAAAGAGTCCAGCAAAATAAATTCCTAGCAGATCCATGGTCATAGTCAAAAAATGAATTATTAAATATAAATGTAAAGTAATTTCAATATCTGCACTTTATTGCAAGTTAAAACACCAGTGTTTGTGTAAAAAGGCTATATACTACCAACACTTAGGTGTCCTCCAAGGCTCTTGGACAGTGAAGTTCAACAATGTATGTGAAAACCAGATCTCTTGAACACCACAGCCAGCACAATTTAATTCAGAAACAACATTTGCTTCCTTTCTTTCATTATAATAGAAAATAAAGGACTTTTTTTCTTCATTATTTCTCTATTATGCATGCTTCTGTTTCATAAGGAAACCAAATTATCTGTGGGTAGCTTTGGTGTGTGCTTCACTTCTTTGTCATCAGTCAGTGAATCAGTAATTGGCAAATATATTTTATCTGAAAAGTCCTAGATTCTTTCAAGTCATATTTCTCTAATAACTTCTTCAAACTAACCGGCTAACTATGTTACTATTTCACAGAACAGTGGGTCATCGTTGAAATCACCCTTTGAAGCTCCTGTTGAACTCTGTTGGCTCAAGTTGGTTTCAAAGGCCATTACTTTGTGTATAATTTATTTTCTGTCTTAAAGTTTGCTTTTTCCCTGCAGATCTTAAAAAGAAGCACCTTCACTTCTGATCTGAAATGCTACCTATGCTACCTTCAAACTTTCTGTTATCTTCTCTTTTGTGTGGTTAAAATGGAAAGAAATTGCCTGGTTTGGCACAAGATATCTATACTGTGTTAACAGAGTTGGTGTGTTTGGTTTCTTGAATTGAAAGCTGTTTAAGAGCTAATTCTAGGATTCTTCCAAAATACTTACGAGACTGAGATATCTTGATGTCAAATATGTTGACAGGATTCCTTGTGAAACCTTTTAATAAGGAACACAAAACTCCTACTGTTGTATCAAATATACAACAAATTTAAAGACAATGACAGAAGTTTACCCAGAAAAGTAAAATACCTCAAATGTATTTGGGAGATTCACACAGGAGTGAAAAACCCACATAAAATAAGAGTATGCTTAAGAGGCTGTTTCATGCTTATTCATGTAGTATTTTCTTCTCTGTCCATCCTCTCAGATATGGTAGAACAATAGGCGGCACAAAGCCTGTTGTGTTTCAGAATATTTATTTTTGTCACTAAAAAAATTAATACCACCTTGATTTTTGTTGAAGTTGTTGGCTTTCTATGACACATTGTGGTTGTGTCAAAGCAGAAATAACATGGATTAATCCTTTTATCTAACCTGACAATCAACAGCTCTTTGCTCTATTAGCCACCACAGTCCTTGGCCTTGCTCATAAACCTATTGGTTTTGAACACGTATTTCTTTTCCAGGCATTGCTTTCAGCAGGTATCTGCAATGGCTCAGTTGTACCTGAAACTTTGTCTTTTATCTTCTTTTTCTTCACATACCCATTCTTCTTCAGGTCTATCCCTACTTTTCAACACACATGGAAATCTAAGATGTGTCAGATGATAGCTCTTGTGTGACTAGTTTATATCTTCTTAATGTTAACATGCAGCTTTACATTTTTGGGTAGCTGCCTCAATTTTCATTACAGCCTTCACTGCATTACTTGTGACCATGACCTTTCCTGTTATTGGTCTGTTTTCTGGCTCCTCCAGTTGCTCTGCTCATCAGCTCAACTTCAAATAAAGCTACCTATCATTCCTTATTTGATTAAATACCGAGTAATCAAAACCACAGACTTTGGATAAAATTAATTGTATGATTAACTTCATTTTTTGGTAGAAATTTAATAGGAAATAAATAATTTTCATAAAGTGAGTCACATAAATCAGGAAACTAGTTCAAAAGAAATAGACAGTGAGAAAGGTGTATCTGCAAGAAATAAGGAATTTGTTACATACCACATAGGGAATTTCAAAAATGACTCAGGTCTAGAGGATAGGAGGGCTCTAAATGCCTATTTAGGCATGGATGGGTCTAAATCTGTTTCTAGGGAAATGTGGTTATAAAGAATAAAATACTGCACTTTCTGTTTGAAAAGTCTCAGATAAAAAACATTAGAAAGAAAAATGATCTGTTGATTAACCTTTATCATGTATCTTCTGATAATGAATTGCTGACATCTCCAGCTTTCTTTGAAATGTTGTATGATGTTCTGTAATCTCTCCTGAAATGTACTCTGTGAACTTTTGTTACAAATCCCTTTGTTACTATGGAAGCTGAAGGCTGTAGAAACCCATTCTCTTCATCTTTCCCTTCTTTTTCTCTTACCATTTCAAACATCTTGATCTCAGAGAGGGTTGGTTTTACACTTAAAATTACCAATAGATTAATGCTAACTAGGTTTTATAGGTTTTTGTAGTTAGTGAAATACAAGGTACCAGAAAAAAAGAGAGATTTCTGGTTCAGATCTAGAGACTTCCATTTGGATGGCAAATTCTATAATGAATCCTAAAAAATGAGAATAATCAATGTATTAGTATATACATAAGTCATCAAAAAAATCTTTTGCTTCTGTCAGATGCTAACGTCCTCAACTCTTCTGTCTGAAATGTAGCACCCCAGAACAGACTAGCAGAGAGACTGTGGACGTATTCTGTTGACTATGGACTGCTAATAACCAGTAATTCTGACTGCTGAGGCACATGGGAGCTCTCTCAAGTACTTTCAGGTAAAATCTAGGCTGTTAGGGGCTGAAGTTACTCTTGTTTCTAAAACCTCTTCAAAAAAGAACTATGAAAACAAATTTTATCTCCCATATTTCCTTTCAGAAGATCTTTGGGAGTTCAGGTATGATTTATCTGGTTTTAGCAGGACCTCTAATAGTAAGAGCACTTGAATCACAACCACCAAATTCATGACACTTCAGCAGAGGATGACACCTGGAGAAAGAATAAATACCTCGAGCCAAATGGTAGTGTACTGAGTTTGTGCAGCCAGGTTTGGGTGGTGAGTGGGCTACAGGGGTGGCTTCTGTGGGATGCTGCCAGAAGTTTCCTCCATGTCTGGCAGAGTCAATCCCAACCGGCTCCAAGACAGACCTGCCACTGTCCAAGGCTGGGCAAATCAGAAATTATGGTAATGCCTCTGTGATAACATAGTTAAGAAGAGAAATAAAGTGATTGTGCAGTTGTAATTGCAGCCAGAGAAGAGCAGAGTGAGAGGAACAGCTCTGCAGACACCAAGGTCAGTGTAGAAGGAGGGGCAGGAGGTTCTCCAGGTGCCAGAGCTGAGATTCCCCTGCAGCCCCTGGTGCAGCCCATGGTGAGGCAGCTGTGCCCCTTCAGCCCATGGAGGACCATGGGGCTGCAACCCAGCTGCAACCCAGGGAGGAGATCCATGCTGAGCAGATGGATGCCTGAGAGGAGGCTGTGACCCAATGTGAGGCCCGTGCTGGAACAGGCTCCTGGCAGGGACCTGCAGACCCATGGAGAGAGGAGCCCAGGCTGGAGCAGGTTTCCTGCTAGGGCCTGGGACCCTGTGGGGCACCCAAGCTGGAACAGGCTGTGTCTGAAGGATTTCTCCATGTGGAGGAGTGACTCATGTTGGAGCAGTTTATGGAGAACTGTCTTTCATGGGATGGATTCACGTTGGAGAAGTTCATGGAGAGATATTTCCCATGGGAGGGACCCCACTTGGGAGCAGGGGAAGACCTCCTCTCCCTGAGCAGAAGCAGGAAAAACATGTGGTGAACTGACTGTAAACCCCATTCCCTGTCTCACTGCGCTGCTGAGGGAGGAGGTGGAGCTGGGAAGGAGGGAGGGGTGGGGAGAAGGTATTTTTAGGGTCTTATTTTACTTCTCATTATCCTGCTCTGATTTTGTTAGTAATGAATTCAAATATGTCTAATTTGAGTCTGTTTTGCCTAAGACAGTATTTGATGAGTAATCTTTCCTGGTCCTTATGAACCCATGAACCCTTCATTATAGTTTTGCTCTCCTGTCCAGCTGCAGAGGGGACTGATAGATAGTTTTACAAGGCAGTGAAGTACAGCCCTCTCTGGTGCTAGGTACTAGCTGTGAAATAAGGATAGCTAAAAATTCAGCATGAGTTTTCCCATGCATTTCAGAGTTGGGGCAGGAAAACCAAAAATAACTAACCCAAGACTTTTTCTTTTGTGAGGACAGAAGGACATATCTATTGTTAAAAGCTTGGCTATGATGTACAAGCCGGCTATAAAAGTACCAAAATAGCATGCAGGTTTAAAATCCTGACCAGCAGGCACCAGGTTTGCTTGTATTCACTAGGGTTTGAACCTTCTAGTTTTTGTTGGATTTAAATAACTTCAGGAAGCTCTTTATAGACATAAATAACATTTAGGTATCAAATTTATTAAAAATCAATGGGAATCATTCTCCTTCTTTCTATCTGAATATTTTGAATCTTCTTTATTTTTTTTGGTGTATCCATAATAGTATGTTAAAAACTTTACACTGAAGAACAGGACAAGAACACAATAAATGGTAAAAAAAATAGAATTGAAGTTCCTCTTCAAATCTGAGCTAAGCTCAAACTTCAATTACAATACAAATGCAATCTTTATTTAATAAATTTAATGTACTGATGTACCAATGAAATCCTTCCACTGTATCATTATTAATGCATGCAGAATAAATTACTGGCAAAAAGAATCTCTGATAACTAATTTTTAATTACTTTATGTGACCATTTTCTAGTAGAAAAGGTTCTGAGCTAATTTGCATGTGTGCTTAAAATATTCAAGGAAAATCAACAGCTAACTCAAGGCATCTAGATTTTCATACATAGTTTAAAGGCCTTCAAGAAAAATCCTTTGCCTCTGGGGAAAATAACTGACTTGTATTTTTTGATTCACTAACATAAACACAATGGAATTCTAGCTGCAGAAAGGATAATGCAAGTTACTCGACTTTGAAAGAATGAAATTGTCAGCATAAAGCTGTATCCTTCCCACTCACTGTAGTCTCTCATGTGGTTTGACCTGCTGCTTTCCTCCGCTCTTTTTAAAAACTGTGCTTTAAAATAGTCTACTTCCAGCCAGATGTAATGCTTGAAACCAGCATCAGTAAGACACTACAGGCTTAGGTTTCCAAATGCAAAGGTGCTTTTCTTTGTATTGAGATTACGACAGCTTGTTCAAGTATATTAATGACCATGGATAACAAAACAATCAACACTTCCCATAAAGAACCTAATTAATACACAAAACATAACAAATTACAAGAAGCTAAAGTGTAACATTAAATAGTTGTAAGATTAAATTCCTGTTTTCCTTGATTATAGTCTGTGTGAGGCACCTAAGCTCTTTCCATGATCAAGAGAGAGAAAAGAGGATCTGAGAAGTGTGCATAGTCCATGACATTAATCATCATCTGGAAGTGTTTTTGAGGTAATGTCGCTTAGACTGGGAGTTTAACAATTAGATAGCTGCAATGAGTTCAGATTATTCCACTGCTACTAAACAGGCTGTGTACAGGAATTCCCAAGGAGTTTCAGTGACAAGACTTCGTCTACTCAAATACAGACTAAACTTCACATGGCTATTATAATTAGTGTAAGGGACGTTCAAAGTCAGGACTGACGTCTCAAAGAGACTTGAGCACACAGGAGCCTCACCTGAATGCCAAATAGATTTGGGTAGAGCAAGCCTTTACCTGTGCAAAGTGCATCCAACAAGGAAGCACTGCTGAAGGTACTCACTAGCAGTGCCCAGGGACTCAAACACATCATTCAAGGAGAATGTAGGAGCCTTCAGCTGCTGCCGCAATGAAGCAGCATTTCTCTAAAATAGTGAAGGAAGGCTGACACTTAAATACTGCCAGTTCAGAACAGAGCCCTAACCTGGGCCTTAGATCCCTGGGGCAACAGCTGGCCACTGGCACCAGCCCTTTCCACCTGAACCAGAGCTGGATTTGCTGCTGCACATGAATAGAAATTGATACCACTGACAGGAGCTCCACTGGTTTCTCTTGGTGTATCACATCTGTTTCAAGCTTGCTTTTGTCTTTAGATCTATGCATATTTTAATAATAAATAGTTCTAAGAAGAACTAAAGAAGTTCTAATACTGGTAAGACTGAATTGAGTTTTTTACTGCCTTATGTTCTCCCTTGTATTTGCAGATAAAACAGAATTTAACATGAAGTGTTGACCTTAGTCTAAATATCTGAATGTGTAAGAATCAGGAAACAATGCAATTGAATTTGAATATTATACTTATTATTTCTTGGCAGGTCAGTAACCATGAGGTCTGTAATTAACACCTCCTCTTCTTCATAGCACGGGACTCTGCTGACTTCTTTCATTAAGAGGTTTGTATGCTTGCTATTTGGCACTTGCTATTTTGTGTCACCACAGAATAAAATGTACTCAGACCATTACTTTTTCCACACATATTGGTAGAAATGAACATTAAACATATTGCAAAGTAGCTTCCTTTATTTTTTTTGATGTCCAAGGTAGTTAAAATGATGCAATTTGGGCTAGTTGAAGCAGTTATTTCTCAGGTTGGTAGGTCTTTTGACTTCCTCTCCTAGGGGGATGATTAGGACGCTTGCAGGACCTAGTACAACCTAAGATAGAAAAAACCCCACAACCTTATTTTTTGTAGGGACAGAAAAACCCACTTGCTAGATGCCATCAGCCATGAAAATGTGGGTTTTTTTCAATTCATACCCATCCTTCTCATACCTGCCTTAAGAACAGTGGTGTGCAGTTTGTTTCCACTCAAAGAGATGAATCCCTCTGTCCTCTAGTTCTCTCTTCTGTAGTGACAAGACACTTGCACATAGCTTCAAGGACAAGCAACAGGACAACCTCTCAGGCTGCTATAATTTTATACTGAGGTCCTGGCCATATGCTTCTCTGCTTTTCATCTTAAGTCCTTAATGATTTTGTAGTCTGGGGGATTCCTTGTCCAGCTTCTTCCAACTTAGTAAAAAGCAGGCAGACCTTCTGCTCTACCAAAAGCTTAATGGGAATCCCTGTGATCACATAGATCTAAACAAAAAAATAGGGTCTGACGTGGTCCTTAGGGAAGGTGGAGTCGCACAGTTTGCCACAGCTAAACTTCCTTCCCTTATCCAAACAGTACAGATCTGTCCAGGTTGTATAATAGAAATAATCCCTGGATCACTCGGTTTATCACATTTTCCTGAGCATTGTCTGATAGTTGCTTCAGCCTAAAGATTAGCCCTACCTTGCCTGGAGAACTGCTGGGAATGAATTGATATGGATGATAGGAACAGTGCTGAGCTGGTGTCCCAGACATTTGTTATTTTTAGCAGTTTTCACATGCCTTTGAGTTTCCTGCGTGTCCTTTGCTGTGTTTTGCCTTCAGGCTGGCCCATACTAGAAGGTGCTTCAATGCCTTTGTGAAAGGATATGTGCAGATGACATATATCTGTGATTTTATTATTTTAAAACTCTAATTTTCATTTTTTATTCTTCCTGTTTACCTTGTAAGCCATTTAGTTTAGTCCTGTTGTTTCTCGAAAACTAAGATTCATTAGTTGCCCCCAAGATATTGTGACAAATAATGAACTATCCATCCCTACTCATTTTCTCTAAATCTCTGCTGTTTGTGATTTTCTGAACTTTATTACAATCTTCTTGTTGGCTTCTGCCAATGAGTTTTAATCTTTTTAGTAACTCTTCAAGGTCTCTCACATCTTCAGATATTATTGTTACCCTTTTGGTTTATATTGTTAATATAGATGGTCAGGATTTTACTGATTCTTTAAATTGTGTGGGAACCTTCACAAACTGACAGAAAATAATGAAATTTCTGTTTTGCTCTCAGCCCTTAATAGCTCTGAAAATCACCTTAACTGGTTTTTTTATATTTATTGAAGACTTGACCTTCCTCCACTTGACATCTAGAATATAATCACTTTCTAATTATTTCTATTCTGTATTTTTGTACATGGAAGTTGTGAAAGAATGTTCTACTTTGATTTTTTTTTCCTTTTTAGTGCTATTGGGATCTTTAGTCATCACTTGCTCAGATGTTTCTTTCAGCTTGTTTGTATTTGGTGTTTCAGGAAAGGTTGTTTATTATAGTACTTTAAGAAATAGTCACAGCATGCCCTGAAGGACTCTACTTAGTAAAGAACAAAATCCAGATGTCACTGCCTTGATACCACAATTCTGGGAAATAACATTTGAACATTATTTGAAATGGTTTAATTATTTGATTTTGCTATCTTTTCAAATCCTCAAGTAGACCAATGAAATTATTTTCAAAGTGAACTGCATCTATTTTCTTATAGATCAGTCCATCACATATTAAAGACTGAAACCTAACATGCTCTAATTTTCCTTTTTTCTGGTAACTCTCATCTCTTCATTTCTTATTTTAATGATTAAATGGTAATTTTTTTCTTTCCCTATTTATGCAAATGTCAGACTTCCTGCCAAGAGCTGAAAATATTTCACAGTGGATAGTGAAGAAAAGATAATGAAGCAAATATTTTGGATGGCTTGCTTTGCTTCTCACATGTTTGCAAAGAACAATACAATATCCAGTGGAGAGAAATTACCCCTTGCATTATATTTACTCGATATATTTTAGTAACAATTATCCTTAAACCTACCTGTGTATTTTCTTCATTTTTATAACCTCTGTTGATGTGTATGATATGTGTCACAACTGATAATTCTGAATTTGTGATGAATTTTAATGGCTGTGGTTCAGTTCCTTAACTTTCAGCATTTCTGCAGGAGCAGAATGCTGTATTCACAACCTCCTGCAGGTACAGCACACCAGGATAGCTTGATTTGCCACTGTAATGGTTCAGATGAGAGCAGGATGGAAGGAACTAAATTGTGAAAGCCATCTCAGGTAAACTCAAACATGCTGATGCTCAAACCTGATATTAAAACTTTGGCTTTAATTTCCCAGACTTACACCATGTAGGGCCAGAAACATAAGGAGGTGGGTTGTTTTGGATATAGTTTAGGTGAAGTCAAAGTCTTAAGAAACAAAATTTGTGTCCATAGCATAACAAAGTTGAGTATTTACATATACCAAGTGTGAGTTGTCAGCTCATGCCCAAAGTCAGACAGGTGGGGAGCTTTTGAAGGGTCTGCCTTAGGTCTTCTCTGCTTACCTAACAGATCCCCTTGAGAGATGTGAAAGCTTTCCTAAGCCCATCACTTAAAAACTCAGATCAAGTAACTGCTTGTTTGAATTGTGAATTAATAGAGGTCACTTTACCTTTCCCTGTACAAGAAGATCCTGCTGCAGAGAGAGATAATGAGTAAAGCACTGTTGTCCTGACCACACTTTTAAAGAAAGAAGAGGAACACAGAAAAAATGGGGACCTGTGAGCAGTAGTAGCTCTAAGAGGGGTGGCTAAGTGGAGCCCTTCGTGCCAGACTACCTCTTCAAATCAGTGTTACCATTTAATGTTCCTAAATGTTCCTCAGCAATAGCTGCTGGAAATTGGCCCTAGCTTGCTTGGAAGCACTTGTGACTCTGATATTGAGGTAACTTTGGATTCATTCTGGGCTTTTTATAAGGGGCCCTTATTGCTCTTCCTCTATTTGGCTAAATGCTATTCTTCACTGGTAACAGCTTCCACTCGAAGTTCACAACAAGAAGTTGTTTTCTCAATGTCTAAATGATATTGAGACCAGCACACTATATCTCCTTTAATAAAATTTTATTTTCATAGACAATGAAACCAATGAAACTATGTAGATAAAATGATCTTCCTTGCTTCTGTTCAGAATCTTTGTACACAATGGCTACAATCTGATTGGAATTCCTAATCTGCAGGATTCACTTTTCTATTAAGTTTTAAGATAAGCCCTAATAGACAAATTTTACACACACACACACACACACACACACACACACACACACACACACACATATATTTATATACGTATATTATATGCATAAGTACTAATTTCCACTCTGCCTCATCCCAAGTTCCCCAAGGGGACTTATTTATATGACTGCTGTAGCAGGATCAAAAGGCACCCATATGTGCTTCCAGTCTAGTGCAGCAGCAGCATTCAGGAGTCAGTGTGTGGAGAGGTCTGGAATTAGCTGAGACAGGAAATTTTAAAGACAGTCTGTCTGCAACATTTTTGGCCAGTCACCTGCTGATAGAAAGTACCTACTGCACTCCGGATTTATAGTGCTATAAATATCTTTTCTTTCATAAAAATATAAAACATATTGTTGGTATGCTTTTTTTTCCAAACTATATTTCAGGAAGTCTTACCCTCTTCCCTAGTAATACTTAAATGGCCTTAAAACTATCATCCAGAAGTGAGAATTCTCTCCTTTGTCCAAAAGCATCCAAACCCACATTTTCCACTCCCTAGTTACAGCTGTTGCTGTGGTGTGAGCTGTCAGTTGCATGGGACAAGGCTTCCTCCTGACTCCCTGCCACTTCTCCCTGTAAGGACCCAGGCTCTGAGGGGAAGTGCTATAAATGCAGAAAGAATTTGGAAGCCAGGGAATCAGAGTATAGGCTGATTATATACAGGGTATTTACATTCCAGGAGTTTTGCCAGAGAACAAGCTTGGTGGGTACCTGAGGAAAGGTGAGCAGCAGTGGTTTCAGGGCACAAGGAAGTGTGGCTCAGGTAGCCCTGTTTAAGACATCCTCCTGTCTTCCCTGGTCCAGACCAGTTTCTCTGGGGCCGCTCATCCCAATGCACTTGGAGCAGCAGTATGCTGCTGCTGTTTTGATCTCAAAGGAAACAGGCCTGACTTTGCCAAGGGGTCCCAGGGGCCCAGAAGATGGTTTGAGTTATTTCCTAATGGGAGCTGCTAGGAGAACAGGAAGGGGGAGTACTGCTCTTACACCCTAGAAGAGCACAAAAGGAGGAAGCTGATGAGTAAAAGGGGGATGCCTTGCCTTTGCCTTTCCCCCAGATATAACCATAGTCTTCCACAGAAATCTCCAGTTCCTCCAGTTCTGCTACCTTCTCTAAACAAATTAGTAACAATTGGAGATTTAGCCATTATCAAACTAGGAAATGACTTTGTAGGATATATATGCAACATCTAATTTTAACCATCCTTTATACGATTTACAGACAAATTTTAAACAGCATTTAAGTTTTTGTTTTGTTTTGTAAATACTGGCATAGACATTATTTTTGTACTCCATTCAGAAAAAGCTTCAGAAAAATGTAAAGTGACAAAAAGAGGGGAAAAGTGTGATAAAAACTGGGAGATACATGCAGAAAAACCATTCTTAGTGTTATATTATTTTTCCGTTGAACCAGCAATGAAACTTAAAGTCCGTTTAAACTAATTATAATAGAATTTCCTACGTGATATACTTGTCAATGAAACAATAGCATACATCAGAGGGATGCAACTATTTTTTTTCTTTCATGTCTATTTCCCTGTCTTTGGCATTTTATGAAACAGGCATATTTTTCTAACAAGACTCAGAACCTTTTGATTTTTGAAGTTACCTATGGAATTCTGCCTTGTGAAGTACAAAATGAACAGCAGAAATCACAAAATGTGATAGAAGTCCCCATGGAGCCCACTCTAATTAACTGTGTGTCCCTGAAGGATCCTCAGGAGTGAAGAAAGGCACTTGGTAAATGAGGCAACAGTTTCTATGAAAATGGAAAATAACCACTCTCTGAAACTTCCTTAAAAAACCTCCCAAAACCAGTTAGGCTGATTGTATGAATTATGTTACATTTGGTACATCTTTCCAGACTGAAAACTTGATGACTTTCTACACTAATAATGACTAGCAGTGCTGTTAGTCAAATTCTTTAATCTATTTGGGTAGCTTTATTAGCTTAGCTTGCAAAAGAGAAATGGATCCCTCTAGTCTGCTGGTGTACATGACCACGCTCAGCTAATCACATTTAGACATCTTGCTGCCTTTTTGCATATAGTGCTGTATAGTTATAATTTATTTTTTGTTTTGAATGGCTACGGATGAGTAAAAATCTTATTTTTTAACAGCAGACTTCTTTGCAAACTGCAATTACACAACCTATTCTGTAATACAGTTGTGAAAACATGTAGGAGTCAACTGGCCAACAAGTCTTCTTTCAAATGTCGGAGTCTACCTGACAGTCATGAGTCCTTTGCAAAATCAGGTAACTGAGTACTCAAAATCAAGCTCCAAATGCAAAACAGTCTGAAATAATGGATGGATTTTACATCTGACTTTTTGCAATAGTAACAGAAAAACATGTTTGAAATTCTGCAAGATATATGCTAGGATGAATGGAAACCAATGAGTTCTTAAGCAAAAAACCCAGAGTAAGTATAAAGATTAAATTTTTATAATCAATTTAAACCATATCTTTTCTATTGAAAGAATCAAATAAAAATTCTCTAAAATAAGTTTAATTATTTTGCCCTTCGGAAATAAGTAGCTAAGCATAAAGGCTTGAAATTTGGTCTTGCTTTGATGTGTTCTTTCAGCTTAGAATAAATATCTAGCTTCAGTGAAATAAGACATAATTCCTGCTCCCTTCAATGGGCTGGGACATTGTAAGAGAGAAGAACTAAAACCTCTAGTTCTGCCAGACGAGTAAAGCACTATGTTTTCTCTGTTATGAAAGAAGATAATAAGTCAGAAATACCCTACTCTCATCTTCAGAAACAGATTAATCTAGCATCTAGCACTTTTGAGAGCAGCAGCCTAATTGCAGAAATGACACAAAAATACCAGGCAGCTTGGATTCACCATAACTTTCAGAGCATGGTTGTCTGGAATGACTTCACATAGTTCTGGCCACATGGAAATATTGGAAACAGTGGATACAAATTAAAAGACAAAAACCAAACCAAACAAAAAAAAATCCCTGCCCATGGGGGCACCGGGCATCCGCTCGTGGTTCCAGGGGCTGGCCAGGCTGCTCCGAAGGCACGGGAAGGCTGGGGAAGGTCCAGCAATGTTTCACCCAACCCACCGATGGTACTGGCGCGCTGAAGAAGGAGAGATGAAGTGGAGGGGCTTCCCAGATGGTTTATTCGGCACCAGGGTTGTGCCAGGGAAATACTGGCATGGGAGGTTACAGTCACATATATACCTACATGAGGGGGCGGGGGGAGGGTACAACATTCTATAGGGAAGGAGAGCTGGGTTTGAATTTGGAGGACTTTGTATAGGATTGTGCAACACAGAGCCCTCTGGGGGGGAGGGAAACAGATACCGGGGGGAGGGGAGGGGGCAGCAGTGCCTGGCCATGAGATGAACCAAAACCTGGCCAACAGCACACCGCAACAAATCCCCATTCAAATTTCATTTGTCACTGCAGCCTTATTAGATGATCTCCTGATATTTGAGCAGCTCATGTTCAGACACCTGCTGTGTAACATACTTACAGAACAACTTATATTTCTGCAGCATTTATTTTAATCAGAACTTGTAGAATGAAGTCCCACCTAAACCAGAACTGCATGAAAGTTCATCTCTTGTTCATATATCTTTTGCTGCAAAAAATTAACTCTGAACAAATGAACTCTGATTTGCAACTAACCTCTTACATACTGTTAAGAGGAAGAGAGAAATCAAGGAATTGTCATTAGCAAATCTCCACTGATAATGATCACTGCAGATTTGATAGTGAAAACCGTATATTTTATCACAATTACTGTATTTAGTTTCTGTGGCAAGGTTTTGGGAATCATACAAGTGAAAATAAATGTTCATTGAGTAGTTATTGAGATGATGAGTCTTTTATTTTGAGTCATAACCTTCAATTGGAGAGGATCTGGCACGGGAAAAGCTCTTTTATATCAATATAAATCTTCAGATATTGATCAAGGGGCTGTGGAAATAAAATAAAAAATAATGCGCTATAGTATTTGGAAGACTGAATTATGTCACCAGAGAATTTCAAACCTGAAAATTAGTTATTAACTGTGAGTAAAATGACAAAATAAGTGGATCTGAATCTGTATTAATAGAAGGCTAGAGGACGAGAATATAATTAATACAAATAACCTAATATGAAGCATCTCTCTATTGAAAGCATGTTCTCTCAAAGAACTAAATCTTAGTGCAACAGTGCTGGTTTATTTCACTTGGGCTTATGTAAAAACACCTTAATTTCATTGCATGGCTTTTTAATGAACAGGTTAAAACAATTTGAAGCTGACAGGGTATATATTTATTAGATACTTTGCTTGTTTACATTGTAGTTTTAAGGGAAAACTTCATTATGTTTCGGCAGGTTATTCCAAAAATAAAAATTTCTTGGCTAAAGATTAGTGATTACTTTTACCAGCATCCTCAGTGTGAACTTGTCAACTCACTGTTATTGTATAACCAGACACAGGGCCAGGATCTTTTATTGGGTGTGGCATTATCAGATGCAGTCTCTTGGCATTTTTTGACTATTAAACTGTGATAGTGTGTGACCTAGTTTTATTAAGTAATAATGAGAACATGTTACTTGGGAGCCAGGGTGAGTATGTGTGTAAGGGGGAAATGAGTCTGAATTCCCCCTCCTGCAAGAGCAAACTGCAAGGAGATCAAAGACAGGGCTTTGACCTGGCCACAAGGGCTTCCCAGTGTTGGTCTTAAATCTTCTTATAAGCTCCTCTCTCTTTCTCCTCTCTCAGTGCTGGCAGCATTTTGTGAACAAAATGTAAAATAACCACTTTTAATATTAGGAGAGCAGGCTGTGGATGTTGGGAACTGAACTGCTATGGAACGCACTGTTTGAAACCAGGTGTCTTCTTCATTGCCTTGTGTTAGCAGTCAGTTAAACTTAGTTGGTGAAGGCAGCAGATCACTGTCAGACTCTTTGGCTATGTATCTGCTGCTAAGTATAATATGCAAGAATGTGTCCTTTGGTCCTGCATGCAAATGACACATCATGGCTTGTGTCCTTAGAGCTAAACCTTCTCCCCCAAGCCCAGACAGTTTGTGCATGCAGCAGGGAATACCCCAGCAATTGTGTAGTGTGGGCAATCACACACTAGTGCTTGATACTATGTTCAGATCTATCTAATACTCTTAGCTCTGGATGTCAACTAAGCAAAGCACATTAACGTGATTAAAGACAGCTAAAATCCCATTTAGTGGATCAGTTAAAAGCATCATCAACACTCTCTGAAAACACATAGGCTGATGGATACTTAGATGACAATCCATGACGTAACTGTAAATGATGAAGGCTGGCTAGTCAGAAAGTGGTCATATTTCTGGTAAGAGATGGCTTTGCTCTTAACAAAGCACAATCAGTCACCTATACCTGTGCTAACATGACATGAGAAATCAGAAATGTTCAGGGAGACCACATTCTGTGTAAAATACTGACATTTTTCTGAAAAAGATGAGGCCTAAAAACCCACACCCATAAAGATGTTAATCTCTGCTTTAAGGCAGCAGATCCAGTCTTACAAATCTTTGAGGCTAATGGAATCCATGATAACAGGCTAAATCATGAATGGAATACACACCAAAGCTCATGGCTTTGCTGAGGAAACACAGAGTTTATACTTCAGGAAGTAGTTGCATTGTGCAGAGAAATAAAATCACCCAGTCTTGACTGAAGCTTGATCTTTGACACAAGACCAACACTGACAGACAAAGATACTGAAGTCAGAAGCAGGTTGAGAATCATGAATAATTCAAAATCTCAGTTCCCTATGAAGAACCAGAGCACCATATTCTGCCCAAAGCATCATCCAAGCGTGAGCACTGCAACCCTGTAAATCAGGTGGAAAGAGACCAGGGAACACCATGGGAGCACGCACCTCATGGCAGCACTGTTGGCTCCCAGGAATTTCTCATAGGAGAGAAAACAACTAAGAAAATAGTTGCCATGAAATCAATTAATTTTAAACTGGACATATGTAAATGCCTGTTATATTAGAAATAGGACCAGTGCCAAAGGAAGAGATACAGTGACCAGAAGTTTCAGAACTTAATTCTTCTGAGTGCATTAACTAAATTGTATATATTAACCACACTTTCCCCATTCCTTAGTCTCCCATGCATAATGACATATGACATACAGAACTGTCTATAAAATGCATAATAAAGAGGACTTGATACTAAAAGGTTGAACTCTGCCTGTTGCTATGTAAAAGTACCCCGCTCCTGAGCAAAATCCGGATAAACAGGACTTTTTAAGCCATTAGGAGAGAAGGTACTAAAGGTACTCACAGGATAATTCATGTGCTTGTATACAAAGCAAATTTTGTTTGTGTACAAAATACATGTCTGTATTTTTGTTTTATCTAGTTTTTTTGAGTACTCCATTACCCTGACAACTGAGTGATGGCTGTGTGTACTTAAACTCATGGCTTAATGAGAAAAGTTCATTTCACAGAAGGTCTAAAGACCTAAACTCATACCTTTGTGCAAATGGGAAAGCTGTAATTATGGTACCATTGGAAAAAAAGAGAGACCGATATTGGATTAAATGGATATGAAGGTATTGTTAAGTCATAGCTCTCATAAAAAGGTAATGAATAAAAATAAGAAAGAATCTGAGGAGCCATCAAGGTAATAGAAAGTCTCTCAATGAAGAGTTGATGGGAATGGGAGGAATTTTTTTATAAAGGAATATATGTACATAATTCTGTATATTGATTCTGAACAGTATTAGACCCTGAGTAGAAGAGATCTGTGGTAGATCAGTGACTTGTGTTACAGTGACAAACTTATGTTAGTGATTCCCTCTGGTCTGCAGCTCTGTATCACATTGAAGGTATAGGAATCCACTCCATACATTTTTCCTGTCAGCATTCCTAGAGAGTACAAGCGTTGTGAACCTCTTTGGAAGTTAACACAACTCTGCTGACTGACATAGAAAGAGAATTTAGGACCATGGTTCACCTCAGTTGTGGGCTCATACCATCCCCAGCACATTTCTGTACTTCTCTACAATGCTTCTGTGTTGACCAGAGTATGAAAGAGAATAACTAATCGTCATTTTCCTAAGGCATTAAGTTGGAGCTCTCACTAAGCAATTACTAATTCCCAGTGTCCAGGTTTCACATTCCTATAAAGGTTTGGAAGGGTTCTGTGGCACATTTTGATTGTGAAATGAAAGCTATATTCCTATACTACACACAATGAGATACAGGGATACTCTTCTAAAAGCACAGCATACAGAGAAACTGAGACTGTCACTTCTGAGGATTAGCATTATGTGATGGCTTCCACTTGGATAAAATATGTATCTATATCTGTATTCATACTTGTTTATTTGCAGATATAGTGAGAACTGGTTGAGTACCCTGTGGCATATCAATGAAAACTCCTTGCTCCTGCAAGCTAGAACTAGTAAGACACACCTTGAGTGGCATGAGAGACTAGTAGGCGAGCAGCATGCCTTTCACACATTAATATGCATGGCATATATTTGCATTATGCTGAGGATAGGGTACATATGTCTTGAAGGTCAAGGTTCTGCTCAGGAAGCAGGTCTTATAATTTGGAAACACAGTTTTGGGTAAGGGACTGTAATACAGACTACTCTCCATCTAATTGTCCTGAACGTGCTGGTTAATTATGTGTGGGAAGAGCTTCCAAGTAATTTGAGGAGTATCATTAGGGAAAAACAGACAAAGTGAGGCACCCTGCGCCAGCATTGCTAGAGCTGGCTCTTTCTTAAACACCTCCTACACACTTGATGCTGGCAGAGCCATTATAGCTTGCACATTCCACCCCTACTGGTGAGCTCCATCTCAGATTAACAGCTGCTGACAACAAGCCATATAATTTATAAAGGGTGTGAATTATCTCTCACTTAGCATTTCTGCACAAACATTTAGCAAATACAACTTAATTTTCAAAATATTCAAAATTTTCAAATACAATTATATTTTCAAAAAAATCATACCAGTAGTTCAGCTCTTCCTGGGGTCTACCATAATACTGTTTTCAGGTTCATAAAAATGGAATGGAGGGCTAATGCAAGAAAAAAAGAGCATTCCTTCCTTAAATCTCATCCTTATCCTCCTATTCCAACCTCAAATTTAAGTTTTGTTTCTAAAATAAAGTTTAATAGAAAAAGACAACAGTTTTATAGAACCTCATATGTAATAGTTATTTCACTGTTTAAGATATGACCTAAAGACACGTTAATATTCCAAAAGTTTTTTAAATTGTATGATATTTTCAGAATAATGTTCATGATAGTTTTTTTGTCTTTGTCAAAGGTTTATGTAACAGGATTTTGTTATTATATGCTGCAGTTTTTGAGATTTCTGATAGGCCAGTTTTTAAATGGGTTGACGTGGAGATTTAAAATATGATCTCCTTTCTTATCAACTTTTTAATGTATTTTATTTGCTTGTATTTTCCCCCCACACACATCCAAACCTTAAGGCCATTCTTTTAAATTATCAAATTAAATTATTTAAATAAGTTTTCCAAAAGTAGGATAATAATTTCTGACAGTTTTGAAAAGTAATGGAACCAAAAAGGAAAGTTTTAAGGAAAGATTAGGCAAGAACTTGTCAGGAATAGTCTAGACAGCTACAGTCTTAGAAAAAAGGTGTGTTACATACAACATTGAGGTTGAAGGCCCATGCAATAGTACCTTTTCATGATTTTTACTTTTATTATAAGCATAAGCAATCCTAGGCTAATTGTATCACAAGCTTACCCTGAGCTACAGACTCAAGTATATGTGAGGCTGTTCATTCTCAACAGATCAAAGAAATATTTTAAATGTTTTGCTCAAATTGTTCTTTTTTTTCTTGGGTTCAGTTTTTTTTAAGGAAACATTTGAAACTTGAAAAATAAACAGTTCGTCATAGAAAGCTTTATATTAAAATTCAATATTACTTTGACAGAAAAAAATTAATTCATTCTAAAATACATTTTAGAGCAAAATATACTGTCATGAGAAACCTGACATATCTCAAGTAGTTGTCATGTGTAATCCTTCTGGGAAATCTTGATACTTTACAAGCATTAATTCATTATCTCTTGAACACTCTCTTTTAGCAAATATTGCCTCATCTGTAAACATGGGAAAATTGGTGTGCAGCACAAGTAGAACATCAAAATGATGGAAAAGTTGTGGTTGAGCTGTTAATAGCACCCTCAAGTCCCTGAAACAGAAGAAATTTTCCCCATCCTAACAGGGACTACAGTTAGCTTTTCTTTCCCTAGATGGCTCTTGGATACTGGTTACATTCAGATTGGACGGTCAGCTAGGTGTTTTCACTTCAGAAAAGGGAAAACCAGCTGGTTAATACTAAAGCAGGTCACCAAACACCAGGAAAGTGAGAGCCACAGAAAGGAAAGGCATGAAATGCCTGTCAGTTCACACCGAGAGCTCACCTGGGGACTCTGTCCCAAGTCCTGCCTTGCTAAGCCTTTCCAGACCGCAGCATCAATGACTGTACAAAGTAAAACCCCCAGGGATCTACACCTGTAGCAAGGATTGTTTTCCATGGTACTACAAAAACGTTGTGATCAACAAATTTTGCTCGATGCACCTTCTACTGATGAATGGATCCCTAATAAAATGGCATAAACAACTAATTTTGCAACAGGAAAGCTGTAGGCAAATTACGGGACATGGATACTGATTAGAACTTGTATATTTTGTATTCATTTTAACCCGTTCCATATTTTGCCCATTTTTCTCATTCAGCCTCTACAGGTCTGGTTATGGAAAGTAAATGTAAAGTAACTCTCTAATTTATGTGAATCAAACACTGAATGAGACTCATAACTCAAAATAGTTAAAAATTTTAGGAAAATATTTATTTGGAAAGGAACAGAAGATCCTATAAAAACATTAGGTGCTTTATCCTACATTATACTCAAGTCAAGCAGCGTTTATAAACATAAAATGAATCAGTAAACTGCTCTCATATAATAAGGAATGGAGGTGGATGCTTAGATAATCTAACATTTGTAGAGATAATCAGAAGGCATTCTTTTCCTCTGTACATGGTCAATACTTTTCATCTCTATATAGATTCAAAATGCAAATATTACTTTAAAACTATCTTGTTTCTTTTACTCTCCTTATTAGATGTCTATCCATATTTATTTAAAACCTCTTGTTTGGCCTTTTCTTTTTTAAAATGAGCATGAGAATTGTTTTTTTGTTTCACATACATGTTAGACATACATATTAGACAAAGTTAGATACTCCATATTAGACAAAGTTAGATAATCCAAATTACACTCTGGTGGAATAGTTTTGAACTATGCATGGTCACCTTGCCTTCTGCAATATCGGAAGTAGCAATCACAGCAGTGATGAAAATCTTGAACCAAATGAGTAAGTGAGTAGATATGAGCTAGTTGTAAAGATTCTCTCTCAAACACAGGAGGGGAACTTCAGATCAGCCTTACCACTGAATTCTCTTTGGGAATTGCTCATATATGTAATCTGAGCAAAAACCCATTTGTTAAAGACTTCCCTGTCTTCACAATCCTCAAAAACAGAAGTCTGGGGAGGGAGGGGGGTGTTCCGTTAAGTACAATGCCAGTTTTTGGCATCTCTGATGTAACTCAAATGAAACTTGAGCAAGGCAAGCCTAGTATTATCCATAGGTACCTCAGGGATATTGAAACAGCAGCAAAACCTGCCTAACCTGTTTGCTTTCCCATACTCCTAGACTTTACCTAGCTGCCTTATGCCAACCTCCTACTTAATTGTTTGATTTAATTGTTTCTCATAGAATAATTGGCTTTTTTCTAACCACATCAACAGCTGTTATACTGTTCTGGGTTTATTTCTTGCTTTCATTTATAGTCACCAGATTTTGTTTGTTTGTTTTTGACATTGACAGGGTTTTAACTCATCCTGTCCTTAATTTAGGCCCTTAATATTTCTCCATTCCCTGTGCTATAGAAAGAGATTAGGAAAGCCAGAAGATTTAATGAGATGAAATTAGCTGAGATTTTTTTCAGTTCTGTCTTTCCATTGTGTTGAAAGAAGATGGGATCAACAGCCTACAAGTACTGTTTCTCTTTTGCATCCTAAACCAAGAAAAGTGACAGAAATAATGGGACAAGTCAAATTGCTCCTTTGAAAGGATGGGCACTGCAACAGCAATACAGCTGCTGGGAAGCATTGCAGGCAAATACTCAGCCCTCGTTTTGTTCTGACAAGTGTGAAGTGAATAAGCATGAAAACCTAAACATTTGTGTAATTTCTGTGATTCACTCTTTCACGAACATCTGCAGCTATAGCAGTGATTAAATTTAAAAACCCAAACAATGAAAAGTAATGCTGTGCTGACAAAAGACTGTTTAGAGGATGCCACTCTAAAAACTCCTCCATGTGAGTGGCAGTTCCTCTCATGTCACATCCCATTTCACAGATCCAGTTCCATCAACCTTTGTTCAAAAACAGGAACAACAAACACTTTCCTATCGCACATCCCAATGAGTACAGTACAGCACTGCTTTTTTTGAAGGATATCTCTTAACTTGTTAGAACTTGATTGTGCAACACACAAGTACTGTGCAATACACAGTATTTCATGTTCTTGCCTGTTAGCTGCTAAATAAAGGCCTTAATTGCTGTATTTTCAGCTTTTCTCTCACTTCCCAGGAGTCATAGCCTGTGTTTTAGCTGCTTAGCAGTAAGCTGTTGTTCTGATCACGTTTTATCCTATCAGGACTTTCTCCCTTTCCTCCTCAGTTTGCAAACAATTCAATTACTGACATGTCCATTTGCCAGCTTTTACTGATACTCAGTGGAAATCCCGTTATTTTTGCTCTGCCTGACTCACACAGCATGAATGTGAGAGCCTGCATCCCAAATACCTGGTGTACAGGGAGGTACTTGCAGAGGAGCTGGGCAGTGTCCAAGCCTGTGGTACATTCTTGTGTGCTGGAATCCACAGCTCAGTGTTTGACTGTCCATACAAAGCTTCTGCCACTCCAGTGGTAGAAAATAGCCTTACTAGATCAGTGGCTCTGGCCTGGAAAGTCTTGATTTCTGGGTGTTTTCCAGGCATCTTGACTGCTGTTTAAACAAGCTCATTAAAAGCCTACGTATGCTCAGTTTTGTGTGGTTTCAGTGTGGCTCATGTCGTACTGACACCAATTTGCCACTGGGCTGGCTACTTCCAGCCCACAGCCAGGGGACAATACTCAGATCCCAGCCACAACTCTGTATTTTCAGTATCTATGGTCTCACACTTCAAACTTACTTTTCATTATGCAAATATACATTTTTATTTTGGGTATTTGTTGAATATTCTACACTATGAGCTCACAAAAATATTTTTCTGGAGCTGTGCAATGTGACAGTAATGGGGCCAATTTATGAAACGTTGATGTTTCCTCCTGCCAGACTGCCTAGCTCAGTACTTTTGCTATACTTGTCAGCCATTCCAAATATAGGTAATTAGGTTCTATGGACATAATTTTAATTCACTGTTGTGTCCTATGTTGTGTTTTCCTTTACAGTTGCGATGAGTTGCTGTAAATGAGGCAAGGAAGAAGAAATGCACTTTATTAAACCAAATAAGACACTTGTGAGTTATGGTAAAGGTACCCACAAATTAGTGTGTTGTGTACTCCTCCCTGAATAGATCTCACCTACCTGAACAATGCATTGTGAAATTTCCTGTTTCATGCTATTTAGAGTTTTCAGATTTAAGGTGGGAGGGGGGAAGGGGGGAGGATTACCATGATCATAGTGGTTATAGATCATGCTGCAAACATTTGGTGAATATGCTGATTATAACTTTTATGGAGCAATCCAATTTAGGACTGTCTCACCAGGTCTGAACGTGCATTTAGGAAGGATGTTGCTCATACTCTGAGAAAACTCGAATCAGTTTATTACAGTCATCTGAGTAATTGCTTAAGAATTCAGGATCCAGAAATGGACCCTCATGAAAAATGTTATAGCTTCTTTGATTTTTGTGCCACTGATTCAGATTTAGGCTTTACTAACTGGTAAAGTATCAAGTTTAAATTTAGGATCATTGGAGCCTGTCTTGTTCTGTCCTTCTGCCAAATGTATACTTTACTTAACTTACCACATTGTGACTCTTCCCAGCTCCTAGCCCAGCGCTTCATACATTTTGATCAGTTTTGATCTCCTTTTCTGTAAACAGCGACACACTGCACCTTGTGTCACCAGACCTCAACTTTTACTAGCACATTTTTAGAGTGTACGCAAAGAAAACTAGAGGACATAACTCCTAGCTTCAGGTTCTTGCTTAGAATCATAGAATGGTTTGGGTTGGAAGAGACCTCAAGGATCACCTCGTTCCAACCCCCCTGCCATGCGCAAGGACACCTCCCACTAGACCGGGTTGCTCAGAGCCCCATCCAAACTGGCCCTGAACTCTGCCAGGGATGGGGCATCCGCAGCTTCTCTGGGCAACTGTGAGTAACTGTCCTTCTCTTAGGATGTGTTCCACTGTGCAACTGGATGTTTCAGAAGAAGAAAAGACAGAGCCATCTGGATTTGCTTACCCATAATCCTGTAGCTATAAAAATAAACATAAAATGTATTTGTTAATTGGAAGGAGCATTGCAAATTCTGAGGCTACAAATTCAACAAAATAGAAAAGTGCTGACAAATATATTTTGCTAAAATTCTGTTTGTACTAAACTTAATCAAAGGCTGAAAGTTATTTTTTAAGCACATACAGTGGTCTTAGCATAGGCTTTTCATGCAAAAAACTTCAAACAATCTATTTTCCTCTCTCTACATGATGAAGAAAATGAATAATAGAAGGAATATTTGTGTCAGTGAAAGCTAGAAAGATTTTCAACAAAAAAGGAGCTTTATAACATGAAGTTAGAAAATTTTACTTATTTTCAGAAGAAAGGTAGTCTTCATTTGAACCAAAAGTTGAAGAGTTGATACAAAAAGTACATTAATTTTAAAATTCGACAACTTCCTATGGCAATAAGAGTTCTGTTATCAAAATGTATCATTTTTAACCATAGAATTTGAGCTGTCTCCAACTGCTGATTATTGGTAAATGTAGGAACAGGACCTGCAGCCAGTGTCCTTTATACTGAGTTGTGTAGAGGTAATGAACATTTTCAAATGTATTGCATATATTATATATGTTAGAAATACTTGTTACCATGTCCTAAGATAGATGCTGCTCTCACTGCGACAAATATTCCTCATGACATGAGTTTTATGTTTGATGTTGCATATCAGAGAAGTGTACTTTTTATAACATATATGCAATAAATAGAAATATTTTTTTTCATTTCTAGAGATATTAATAAGTCATCTGTTGATGCAAATGTTGGTTTTAACTAAAGATAAGTGACTGTTGTCCTGAGTTTTGCAGTTTTTCAGTGTTTCTCTTTGCTGTAATACTTTCTCAGGTATGCTGTTGTAAACTTGGCCATGTTTTTGCTAACCATGTTTTTGCTAGCTATTCATGTTTTTGCTAACTATCCATGTTTTTGTTAACTGTCCTTGTTGTTTTCATTCCATTCTCTGAGGCGGAGAAAAATGATGGACTTTTCTTTAACCAGTGTGATTTGAGAGGTGGTAATTTCTACCTCCAATCCACGGTGATTTCTAAGAACATATAAATAAAGTCAGAGGGTTCTGCCCTCACTCTTTTTGCCCTCTCTCTTTGGCCTCTCATTTTGTTCGCTCATTTGGCTCTCCTTTTTGGCTCCTCGGCCTGGTCAGCTACATGTGTTTGTGTCCATATAGTACAGGGAACATCCACAAGTGACCATTTGTCACTCTTGAAAACAGCTTTACTGCCAAGCTGGTTTGATTTGTTTGCTCTGGAGCCAAGTCAAATGGTCCTTTTACACAGCATGCACATTAGTTCACTCCCCAGGTCCAGTTTATAGCAATCTAATTATTTCCCTTGATGAAGAAACCTTCGGTCACAAAAGAGGAAAGTTTGCTGACAGCTGAGTCAGGTCTTTTATTCTTATATATCACATCCCAATTTACCTATGACATAGCTTTTATGCATAACAAAAATATCTAAGTATAGCAGGTTGTGAAGCAACCATTCCATTATTCACCTGTTTGTCTCTTTTTGCAACATCTTCTGTGGAGGACAGAGCATGCAGCTCTTCACACCCTGTTTTCCCAGACCACTGCAGGTAATTTGCTAGGTCATTTGTGAGAAAACCAGCAAGCCTGCTGTGCATACTCAAACATCCTTGGAATTCTATTACTTGAGGTTGAAAAGTGGAAAAGCTGTCAATCAGTGTGTATTTACCAGTTTCTGTTTTGTCTAAGACTGATGCTGTTGGAGAAGACAAAAGACTTTCGGATGTGTGGTGATTACCGAGGGATCCCAGCCTTTACATGATGGTGGTATGCAAAGACGTTTATTGCGCAGTGAAAAATGCTTATATACTATCACACAAACAGGAAATAACTCTACACCACAGTGTATCCCAATCACCAGTTCTGTTTCAGAGTATTGCCTTTTATGGTAACAGGTAAACAATGCCTTTGAAGGTACCAAACAGTGTTTCTCACCTCTGACAGGTCCAGCAGTTCACAAAACCATAATGCTCTGTTTACTACTTCCCTGGTGACCCAGGATGTGTTTCATGGGTTCTTCTGGACCAAAGACAAGAGGTCACTCTGGCTTTCAAGGCCTGTTCCTCTGTTACCTACATTCTGTAATACTACAGTGATGAAACAAAAAAACCAGCATGTCTGATGCACAATTTAATCAGGATGTCTTATTTTTCCAATTTTTTTGGTCAACCTGTGTATTCTTTCTGAGTTGTCATAATACCTGATATGCAATGCAAAATAAATTTATACATAGCTCACAACATAAAGGGCACATACAATCTTTGTATTTCCAGAAGAGTTCTTGCCTACTTTTCCGTCCTTTACTCAAATTTTTCAAGATATGTTTGTGATCACATATGTTTAAATGTGATATCCACCTGCCTAATGGAAATTTCAATTTAAAAAGGTTACCTCTTCAGCCTGTTCTTACAGTACTTCTTATTGAGATGTTTGACTTGCTATTCAATTCTGAATGTTGTCTTCTTGACAGAGGTATTAAGCCTTTCAGTCAATTATGCAGTTAGTCTTATCCCAATTCTTGTTCCAGTCATTTATTTCACTCTTCTTACTCTGCCATATTGCTTTCTGCCCATTTATTATCCCGTCTCTCTTGCTGAATTGTGAGGATTGGCATTGTAACCATGAAAAGCATGTATTTTTTTTTCTTCCAGCCATAACATAAAATGTTTGCTTGTCCTGACATTTCTGTCCTTCCAGTTTTTTTTTCAGCTGCACCTACTAGAAATATATGTCAGCTTCTGTCTCTTTGAAAAAAATTAAAATATTCAGGAAGGACAGCAGTGTTTGTACCTGCCGACAATAGGTCTTATTAGAATGGATAATACTGTTTTTTTCCTACAACCTTAAAGGGAAAAAAATATTTTTAACCATCTGTTTCTATCCTTTGTGTTTATTTTTCACATTGATCACACTTTAAGGTTTTAGAATTTCTTCTATTAACAGAGACTTACATTACATGTCAGGTGTTCTTAACTTTTAAAAACTTTGTATTTCATTAACTTTCAGTTTTGAATAGATAAGCTGTACTGCACAAGACACTGTCTTACTTCAATTATAACACAAAAATCTGAGGTATCTACCTCTCAAATGTAAAATGATTTTGAAAGGTAGCTTAGTCACATGGCTGCATATCTTTTCATGTAGAAAATGCACTTAGAATTATCTTTATCAGGCCAAAACACCTTTCCCACTTCACCTAATTCCCTGGGAATATTTCTGTTGAAACAGAAGAAAAAATAGGAAGATGGTGCTTTCCATTAGAGTAGCAGCTTAACCTATGGCAGTATGGTGTCTCCTATGGACTGTTGATATAACACGATAGAGTTTTACTCAGTTGAAAAGGGGCCAAAGGGCAAGAATTAATAAAATGAACAAAGAATTAAAGACGTTTAGATTCTTTGCTTCATAACTTTTCTGAGCCTCTTAATTCAGAAATTTTTGGCTCTGCTCTTCTTCTTAACAGGACCAAACTGGATACCTTTTTCCATAACTCCTATAAAATATTAATTTGGAAATGACCCCTACAACTCTTGCGTTAAAGAGACAGACTGAAAAAATGTTTCATCAGGAACTGCTATACTTTGAGTTTTCATAGTGCTAAAAGCAACAAGTGTCTGATGCTAATAGAAACTTTAGACACTGTAGTATTAGTTATAATTATTTTTTTTAGATTACCCTGTATTTGTAGCAATTAAGTCAATGATTATCACACACATATCAGGCTCAGTTGTTCATCAGCTACTGTATGTGGTTTAAATTGAATAGTCTTTTTCCACAGTTTTTTTTACTTTACAATCCCTTCCCAACATAAGAAGCTGAGGCAGCTGAGCTTCACTTTTACTCAGCATAGCAGAGTAAAGGTGAAGGAACTTCTCACAGCAAGTGGCAACTACTTGAAGGGTAGCTACAGAGATGGCAGAGCCAAGGTCTTCTCAGTAGTGGCAATCAGTATGACAAGAAGGTCAAAGGAGACATAGGCCCTTGAGAGGTGCATGGCAGCAATGAAAACACATGCAGTACAACAAAACCAACCAAACAAACAACTAAAAAACCACTGGGAGACAATGCAACATTAAAACAGGTTGTCCCATCCTTGGAGATTTTCAAAACTCAGACAAAACCATATCTGAATGACTGTAGTGTTAGTGACACTGCTGCTCTGAGCAACAGGTTGGACTATATATTATCTAGAAGTCACTTTCAAACAACATTTCTGTGATCTAAGCGCTCTGTGCAACTTTTCCCTCACCAAACAGCCAAAAATAGAAGAATCTCTGAGTTACCAGCAACATTGGCATATGCTGAGAAAAATCACAGCAATCACAGTCCCATTCTAGATCCACTCAAGTTGTTAAAAAGCAAATGTGCAACTCTGCACAAGTGAAATACTGCAGTTCTTTTTACACTGATTTTTGTGGTTACAATGCTGTCCTTGTTCCTACAAACTACACAGGCTTTTGAAGGTGTGCCTGTATGAAAATGACTGTTTCTCCCACAATTCCACCACATCTGCCACAATATCAAACCTGGTGAATTTATTCACTCTAACAACAAAGGTCTTCAGTAGATTAATTCTTCTGAAAAATTCTTTAGGCACTTTTGCAGGACAGTTTCACTGCCTATTTGAGGGGGTGGAGCTTCAGAATCAATCATTAATGAACTAACTTTTAAAAGAAGAGTGTAAAATATGGCCAATTATTTCAAAAAAAGGATAGAATGAAGACAGAGTGTAAGAATGAACCACTCTTGTAGTAATCAATGAAATGTTTCATTTTATCTTAAAGAGAGTTTTGTGTAGAGATAAAAACATGTAGTACAAGTTAAAAAATCTCAAGCATGATAATATTCTTTGGAATTAAGTCTCAGAGGTGTAAAACTCCTTTTTCAATTTCCCTTTTGAACTTCTTTATCTAAGGACTTGACTGAAACTTCATTTCATTGCTTTTGTTTTATACAGTACAAGGACAATTAAATACTTTTGCAGTAAATATATTTTACAGAACCCTAGAGAATACAACAGTAGTTGCTCAGACTGCAGTATTTTGCTCTGAAGCTGAAGAGTGAAAATATTTATTCTGTAATTGCCTTTTTTTCAGTGAATACCTTCTCCCTTTCCATGTCCTCTGTCTCTCCCTCCTCACACATCCACATTACCCAAGTGGTATTGAATATGTAGCTACCTCAAGAGAATAGAGAACAAATGTCTTTAAGTGACATTCACAGTTTTCTGATTCCAAGTGAATCTAAGGGCTGGCGATGTTTTGGAAGTAATTCACACCTCCAGTTTGGCTAAATCACCTCTCCTAGTTGGCACTAGCAAAATCTCTGCATAGTTAAGAAAGATATAGCCTCAGTCTTAGATGCAGATTTAAATCATCAGATTTAAAGAAAAGATGCTCTTTAGCAGGTGCTCTACTAAGATCATGTTACACTAGTCTAGGTGTCTTACCTGATGAAAAAAATAATGTAAAATGTGAAGATGATGCTATTTGAATATCATCAGGACAATAAAGAATTTGAGACATGCTCTTGCATCTCAGTACAAGAGTAAAATTCCAGACACAAAGACTTCACACCAAATAAATATTATTTAATGGCCTGGTGATGCGTTTAATACCCCAGCAGTTACATCAGCACAGAAGATACTAGGGGGGGTCCTCCTAGTGGAAGTGAAAACCAGGTGCTTTCATGGTATATATTACTTGTTGGCCACTGCTTTTTAGCTTCTAAGTAGGCAGAATCTCTTCTGAGTGCACCTTTGCCCCTGACTTGGATTCACAGTGCCCTGTTCCAGCATGGAGCTCAGCTGTAGAAGTTAAGAACAGATTTTCCACTTTAAAAATTGTCTTTTAAAGAAGCATAAATCACAAAGGATATCACAGAATCACAGACCAGGCTGGAAGGGACCAGAATGGGTCTTCTAGAGCACATTGCACGGGATTGTGTCCAGATAGTTCTTGGATATCTCTACTGAGGGAGACTCCACAACTTCTCTGGACAATCTGTGCCATTGCTCGGTCATCTGCACAGTAAAGAAGTTCTTCCTCATATCCAGGTGGAACTTCCTGTGCATCAATTTCTGCCCTTTGCCCCTTGTTCTGCCCTTTGCTTGGCACCACCAAGAGCCTGGATCCTTTGTCTTATCTTTGTCTTCAGGTACTGATAGAAATTGATGAGATCCTCTATCAGTTGTCTCTTCTTGAGGCTGAACAGGGCCAGCTCCTTCAGCCTTTCCTCATAACAGAAATGCTCCAATCCCTAAATCATCTATGCTACCCTCTGCTCAACCTATTCCAGGAGCTCCATGTCTCTCTCATCCTGAGGAGCCCAGAATTGGACACAGCACCCCAGATGTGGCCTCACCAGGGCNCAGGGCCAGCTCCTTCAGCCTTTCCTCATAACAGAAATGCTCCAATCCCTAAATCATCTATGCTACCCTCTGCTCAACCTACTCCAGGAGCTCCATGTCTCTCTCATCCTGAGGAGCCCAGAATTGGACACAGCACCCCAGATGTGGCCTCACCAGGGCTGAGGAGAGGGGCAGGATCACCTGCTCAACCTGCTGCCAATGCTCTTCCTAATGTGCTCCAGGATACTGCCAGCCTTCTGGGCACATTGCAGCCTCATGGACAGCTTGTTGTCCACCAGGACCCCCAGGTCCTTCTCTGCAGAGCTGCGTTCCAGCAGATCAGCCCAAGCCTGTGCTGGTGCCTGGGGTTATTCCTCCTCAGGTACAGGACCCTGCATTTGCGTTTTTTGAGTTTCAGACACTTCTCTGCCCATCTCTCCAACCTGTTGTGGTTGTTCTGAAGGGCTGTACAGCCCTCTGGGGTATCAGCCAGTCCTCACAGCTTTGTGTCATCCGCAAACTTACTGAGGAGGCCTCTGCCCTTTCATTGAAGTCATTGATGAAAAAGTAAACAATACTGAGCCCAGTATTGTTTGGCATATCTACATATATAATATACCAAACAAAGGGTAGTCAGAAGCAGGTTATAACAGACAAAGCATGGATTACATGAACTGCCAAAAAGTGCTGCAGGAAATGAACTCTGACAATACATCTAAAATGAACCAGACTAAAGGTCGAAGTTAGGAAAAAGATGTTTTAGTAATGAATAAAGTTAAAAATTATTTTAACAGTATTTCAGAAAGCTGTCAGTCAAAAAGACAATGGTATCAGAGAGTTTTGAATCTAGCCACATGCATCTTAATGGGTGTATCCAAATTCATGTGTTCACAATTGAACAAAAAAGAACAACAGAAAATTTATACTGATATGCAGCAAATAAAGCTCTATACTAGTTTGACTATCATTGGTTGACTTATGAACTAAGTGCTTCATTCAATTTCCATTAAAATCAAAAAGGAATTCAAATTAGATCTCTACAAGGCATTTAATAATTTTTTAAATTAACATTGTCAATATGCAAACCAGAGAGAAATAACCTTTACTTTTATGTTTTCATGTGACTCGGAGGGTTGTAGTTCCACCTTCTTTTCTTGCTGAAGAAGCAACTTCATCCTGGAGATATTTCCACAGAGTTATTTCAAGAGGATATTGAACACAAAAAAAAGCCTGAAACAGTTTCAACATATAATAAAGTCCTGTTAGGATCCTTTCTCAACTGTCCAGCTCTCAGTTTAGTCTCTGAACCAAATATAAAACTTTGTTATTAGCATGAGCACTTCAGAGCTCTTTGTTGCAAAACCTCTTTGTTTTTTAACCTGACACAACTATGGTTAGACTTGTTAGTTGTATTGCTCAGCAAACTTCTAGAGCCGTTTCGCCATGTCTTTGAACGGCAAATATATTTTCATGGTAGTACACTGGGAACTATGAAGCTGTGTAAAGGTGTATTTGCACTCTCCTCTTTTGTTTTCTTAAAATTTTCTTACACAGGCACAGGTATGCTGGAACATAATATGGCTAAAGCAGAGACCAAATATCCCGTAATATAAGAACAGGCAAATCCATTTTAGAATAGGGTTTATAAATGCTGGAAACTTCTCTCATACTAAAATTTAGAGCAGAACTTCATAGGTAGAATAGGTGAACTCACATAATAAAGCAGCTTATGCTCTATCAGTGTAGATGGGGGGTACAATTTTCTTAACATACTGAGAGCATAGAAAGATTAAATTGCTGTACATGTATTTAATAAGCATTTAATTTAAATGGAGGTTCAGGAAAGGTTAAAGACTATTAATTTAGATAATGAATAATGTCACGGTGAAGGTTCAAAGGTAGTATCTTTAATGAGACATCCCTATGTTAAACCCACTCCTTCATAATGTTGCATTATAGACAGTCTTCAAGGCATTTTGAAGACATCTCTGGCATCAATGATGCCAGTATGCAGTCTCTAATGACAAATGCACATGAGCACTGACTCAATGGGTACTGAATTAGAAAATACAGGCTCAAAATATCTCTCAGAGCACAATAGACCAGAAATACATTAATATAATGTCAAGAGTTAGTTACATTATATTTATGTGTATGCGTAAGCTCTATTTAGAAATAAACTTTTAATACATATAAAATAAGTAAAAGTTGAAGCTCAAGTCAACAGATATTGTTCCTGAAGATGTAGTTCAAAGAACTCTGAAAGCTCCTGGTTTAGACCACCTTGACTGACACCTCAACCTGATAGAAACCTTCAACCTTAAACAACTTCTGTATTGATTTTCTTACCAAAAAAACCAAAAGAGTTAATTTGAGTTTTGTGGGACTGAACGAATTAATGTTTGTGAAACACTCTGACACCCTAGAGGAAATTAATAATTCTGCCTTATGGCAGTGTTTGAATAATGTGAAGCAAAGAAGGCCATGGGATATACAGTGAACAGTGAGACGTAAACACAATATACAACCGCTCACTGTTGGAGCACTGTATCTCTTCATGCTTAATGAAGCAGGCCACCTATGTAACTAAAGTGTCATAGTACATTCAGCAAAAAATGGCTGAATTAAGGTTTCCTGGGCAATCTTAGTTCTGGCATTTCATATCTTTTGAGTACTTGACTCTGCAACCTTAATAATGTTGTATTATTTGCAAAATTATTTGTGTTTTAGAGACATCAGTCATTACAGTAAGTAGGCAACACCAATGAAGTGCAAACAACAAATCCTTCATTGCAGAGGAATTTGCTTACTTTCATTTCAAGAGGAAATAATACACAGCACAGTGTATCTCCCAGCATGCTCTCAGGAGCAGTTCTGTCACTAGTAAGACACCTATAGAAAGTGGTCTGGTTTTGAATGCTCCTTTAGGTTTGAGGACAAGCTTATCTCTAGCAGCAGAATGCTGCACAGGGATGCTCTGCCTTCACCCTATGGGACTTGAAGTGTTCGTGACTTCCAGTGTCAGCATCCGGTGCAACAGCTGCAGGAGGAAAGAGGTGTAAAGCAGCAAGCTGGAGAAGCTGAACAGACAGACTATACAGGCAAACAGGCATTTTAGGGTATCACGCTGAATCCAGTGTTGCGTAAGTAGCCACTTTAGAGCAAATTAAGATACATCCTATTTTTTTCCATCCATGGCAGCTGCTGGGTCACTGAACAGCAGCAAGAAGCTGTAGCTTCTGCAGAGCTTTCAGAATTTTTTTGAGTAAATGAAAAAGTCCCTTTCTGTGGTAGTAATGCCGTGATTTGCTTCAGCAAAAATTTGACTGACACAAACCAGATGAGGTAAGATTTCTGAAGAAAAGAAATACACATATTTCTATATTTTGCAAAGAAACCCTTTAGACCACAGTACAGCACAGAACGTTAATCAGAATACACTGTGGGAAAGATACCTGGCCAGGCAGACCTGTTAGGTCTGTCCCTGAGGAAGGAATTTGCAGGACGGCTTTGCAGCCATGTGCCTACAGCTGGTTAGTGTGACTACAAAGTGGCCCTTTGCCTCCTAGTGCCTGAAAAGATGGAAATTTAAAGTAATTTTGATTCCAGTAGACCTGTGCCTGAGCCAGACACACTGTGGCCAGGTGGGAAAACAATACTTTCCCAGATGGTCCTACAAGGCTGATTATAACCTGTGACAGAGGAAGAGACAGAGAGAACTCACCTTTCTTCTTCAGTAAGGATGACTTTAGGTAAACAACAATACAGATGTTCAGCTTACTGCATTTTTATTTGACTTTTTCCAGAAAAGACACTCTGCCATGGAGATCCCCCTGTTGCTTACTGTTACAACTCCACCAGGATCTGAGGAATACAAAGTTGCCCATCTCTCTTTTGAATAATGAAATTACTGCTTACCTCCAACACTATCTTTCTCTAATCAGTCTCTAGTATAACTCCTTTAGGATGTATAAAACTTGGCTTTTCAAGGATATGTAAAATAGATATGTAAACGGGTATCCTTTTATATTTTTTTCCATTCAATTTCTATGAAAAGTAAGGGTAAATTTGTATTTCTCTGAAATGTAATTGACCCCATGTCTAATAACCAAGGCTATTTGGGAGGATTATCTGCAAAACAGTAATATTTTTTTATCCTACTGTTTAAAACTTCACAATGAATGATAAAAAAATGACTAAACACTTCAATAAGATTTATTGTCCTTTTTACAATTTTCTTTTTCTTTTTACTTTTGGGATACCGTAATTGTAGCATAAGAATCAGTATTTTTCACCTTTGTCGACCCTCACACCCATCTCTTTGATGGATGATAGCTGCAATCAGGTGAATCGTATCTGCCGGAAACCTTGTGAGGCTGATGTTTCCAGTGAAAAGCAAGCACAGAGAGATGAGTTTTTCCCCTCATAAAAGACTGAAGGAACAATAGAAAAGACTTTTTCATACAGGAAGCATTACAATGTAAGATCAGTTTATTTTGCTGTGTTACAATTTAGGTTTTGGCTCCAAGTGGTAAATGCTTAAACAGAAATGCAAGAAATATAAGCTAAAAAACCAAACCAAACCCAAATTAAAAAAAAAAAAAAAGCAGTCCTGCCATTGCTGAAATACTTCATTCTCTTATTGGCAATTTGTTATATTTTTCTACTGGTAACACAACAGGTTCAATTTAGAGCCCAGTACACCCACTTGGAGTCAAGAGCAATGCTTCTGAAGACTTTCAATGGGAAAGCAATGATTCCCCCTTTCATTGGGAAGCAGTGATTTCAAACATTAATTGCTGATGTAGATTGAAGCTGACACTGACATAAGGTTGGTGATGAAAGTAAGGAGAGGGGCATATGGTAACATAACCTCCCACGCCTACATAATGGGAAGTTCCACAAAACAAGTGAACTGCTGCTGGGTGAGTAGAGCAATGCTGTCTCCTTTCTCCCTCTGCCTTCTCTGTCAAACTGTGCTGGGGCTGCACCAGCCAGACAGATGAGCTACTCTTGGAGCAATTCTGCAGATGCCTTGACATGCACTTCCAGGAAGGCATTAACTTTGCAAACCTTCCTTCCGTTAGCAATATAGAAAAGATTTTATGGTGATTGCCTTAGACATCTTTCAGAAGTGTAAAAGAGGTCCATACCTGGTTGTCCTATGAATAGTGCATGAAATCTGAAGTTATCAGGTCCTAACAGGAGTCATTGTGATCTAACTCGTGTCTACCACATTATGACTAATCCATAGGTAACTTGAAGATAATGACAGAGTATTAACCTTTGTTGAATATTCAGGGTGCTACAAGTCTGGCTGAATGTTCTATTCTAAAATGAAATTTCATTCTTGTGCAAACTAAATTGTTAATATCATTTGCAACATTAAATGCAAAACATTGATTCCTATTTTGCTGGCACAAAAGCTCAAATTAATTAAAAAACCTCCCAAACCTAGAGAAGGAAACCCTGGTTTTCTTGGATTTCCTATTTTATTAAAACAGTACTAAAAATTATCCATTAAGATTATACTACACACCTAGGTAGTGCATAAATTGAAAGAAGATATTTCCTCATCTGCAAAAACAGAACTCTAAGGGAGAATAATGAAACTGATTTTTTTCCTCCTAGCCTCATCAATAGAACTTTTTTTTGAAGTTCAGACAGATGTGAAGGACTGCATATAAGAGATATTGCAAAGTCAGTATCCCAGTCCTGAGCATTTTCAAATTTTATATTCCTTACTTAACTTTGAAGTATTTTGTCTTTCTCATCACCAAAAGGCAAATCCTTTAAGGTGGCACATCTCTCAGTCTTTTTCCCCTACCTCACTGGAAACAGAAACTTGAGGTGAGAAAATATTACTGAGAGGTTAGCTTTTCAAGATTTCCTAGGAGTTTTTTGTGGTTTTGGATTTTTTTTCCTCTCTGTTTTTTTGGTGGTTTTTTGCTCTTGTTGTTGGTTTTGGTTGTTGTTGTTGTTTGATTGGTTTGGGTTTTTGTCACAGAACTGCAGGATTACACTTGAGCTTGGTTATAGGATTTACTAGCCTGCTGATGAAGTTCTTGGGGCTTTCATGGTATATAACCCAAAAAGAAGACGAGCAAAGAGCAAACTAGAACCTTTAGCTAAAGCAGGACACTTCTGAAGAAGCTTGCACAACTTCCAAACCCTCAGCCTACATCTGGAACAAACATGAGACTTTGTACATCAAGCAGTTCTCAGTCCTTTTCTGTTTGTTTCTTGAAAGCAAAAGGATCAGAAAGAATAAGAAAAACCAGCCATGTACTTGGGGTTGATATAAACAGACTGACAGTAACCAAAAATTACAGAAATTATAAATATCCTATTCCATTATTGGCACTTGTATGTTAAAATACTATTTCATATTTTTACAATAATTTGATAATTAATTTTGTTGTGTCTCTTAAAAAAATTCTAAATTGTAGAAATTAACTCCTGAATTAGATTTTATTAACCTGACAACAACAAAATCTTTCAGTCTTTATTCAGTGGATGAAAGAACATACTTTGTTTGATTTAAACACTATAAACAAGAAGCTTATCATGGAACTTCAACCGTCACATTGTTTTGTTTGTAAAAGTGCCTCATTCTCATCCTACTGTTGAAAAAAAGAATTGTCAATAGTGGTTAAAACAGTTCAATAGGCATAGTATGATAATGACAAGAAGAAGATTATATAGTCAGACACAGTATAGTCAGACTATATAACAGTACTGCTTCATTTGGTTTGTGTGTTTGTTTTTAAATGTAGAAAATATTATTAGCATATGGGGTTAACCAGCTTTTAAAAAAATCTTGATTAATAGTCAAAATGACCAAAGGTAGATCTGTATCTTCAACATAAGCATTTAAAGTAGTTTTATTCCTCATAGTTTCTTGGTGAATAGCCATTGTGGTCTATTACATTTTTACTACTGCACGAATTCATGGAGCTTTCTTTGTGTGACAATGTGATACAGCCAACTTTCAAATCCATTTTCCTGAAACAGAGTCCAATGCTGCATGATGCAGAATATGTTAGTCTAGTCAAAGGACAAAAGGCAATCAGAGGAGCACACAATGTTAGTCTAGTCAAAGGACAAAAGGCAATCAGAGGAGCACACAAATCTTTTACAAAGCAAGGCACATTAAAAAGAATGAAACTAATTGTACTGTGTTAGTCATACAATTGCATTTCAATAATGACTAGATATGTTGCTGGGTCAGACCTAACAGCCATAGCACCATAGTATCGCACAGATACCACAGAGATCAGGTACCCAAATACTTTATTCTGTCAACTGAAACACCAAATTGCATAAGTTGTCAGCTTTTATTTTGGCAATTTGCTGCTTTGTATCTTCTTCCAAGCTCACAAACTGTAATAATGGATAAGGCAGGGTTCTCTTGTTGGCTTTAATTTTATTTTTCCCTTTAAACTCACCTTCTTTAACTCTAATACTGCAGGAAGGAGATTTTTAATGCTTGGCACTCTGTCAGAAAGGTAAACATCATTTTCCTGAGAAAACCCAGAACCCTAAAGGCTCTAGCTGTGTACACAGCCAAGACATTTCTTTCCAAGAGCCCTTTAGTATGAGGATGATCATCAGGTATGAGAAAATTCAATTGGAAAAGTACCAATGTTACAGAAATATTTTCCCCATGTTGTAACATGAATGTGAAGATTCTTTGCCTAAGTATTGAGTTGCGCATGAGTACATGGTGAGACAGCCACCTTCAAGGCATAATACAGCTGAAGGTGCTGGGGAGTGAACTCCCCAGAAAAGTAATGATTTACTGCTGAACACACCCTACAGCATTTATAAAATGTCAGTACAGCACATCTTGGTGTGGGAGAGAAAAATGCAGCCAAGAAATATCTGCTTCAAGAGCTCTTTTCAAGCGTTAATGTCGGCTCTATGTTTTCACTGAGTTTGAGTACTCTTTTTCTTTCAAATCAGAATTTTAATGGTAATAGTATTTGCAAACCAGCTGCTGTATATAACTCCTCCAGAGGGATTTTGAGGAAGGATTCCAAGTCGTTCTTTCTTTATGTATTTATATATATGAAAGAAATTATAGTGTTTGTGGATAAGAAAGAGTTGGAACTGCTTGCATCTAGATACCTTTTATTATCCACAGGGAAAACCTGGGTGGGTATCTAGGTCTCATTATGCCATTTGACTCTTTCTTTGACATTAGGGCTGATAAAGTTTTCATGAGGGACTGTGGCCTTGGTATGAGATCTCACTGTTAGAAGGAGACATCACATAAATAAGACACATTGTGCCTTCTAAGCCTACAGACAAAAGATTGTGTTAGAGCTACTTGTGCCATGATCTGTGTGGTGGGAGGAATAAAACACAGCCAAGACATACCATGGGAGAGCAGTGTCACTTCAGTTATTACCTTTAAAACCATTTCTAGAGGGTAGCAGCTTTTCCTGCTAACAGCCTGACAGATGAACTGGTGAAAGAAATCAAAACTTTCTGGTGTATTTCTCATAAAATGAACACCTGGCTTTCAATTGACACCTCCAAAATACTGTCTGCAAGTGGCTGCGAGTGCTGGACCTTTTAAAACAAAAAATGTGTGTGAAAGTTGATAGCTGAGGACATTTTCTACTTACTGAGCAAGTTTGTTTCTCTGTCAGAAATAACCATTGTTTTACAGGTATCCAGCAAGGATCTGCACAAACATGTTCCCAACACGCAGAGTCACACCCTGTTGCATAGGGTGTGCAGCATGAATCACAGACGGAAACACAATTTGAAAGTTTGGCCTGGATTTTTTTTTGCAGAGTGCAGATGTCCCACAGTAGCTGAAAAAATTCAGTGCAAACTTTTCATGGGAACAACCCATGGAGCAGATTTCCTTTTTTCTGCAATGTCCAGCTTATCAGGCAACATTGCCTTTGTGATGTTACTCTCACAGTTAGTAAATCCCAAGACAAACTTTGCAACACCATGAAGTGCCTATTTAGCACTCTGTCAAGGGAAGAGTATCAGCAGATAACTGACCATCTATAGCAGAGGCTGGAAAAATGAGCTAAAGATAAAATATTAAACATAAAAAATGGCAAAGACAGTATTAATTATGAATCAGACAGAATTCTATTTTAGTAACTCTGGAGTTAGCCTGTAAGCGCTACACTCAGAATTCTGCTGGGATGCTTCTGATGAAAACTTAAGCTTGTGCTTTTGTTCAAATTTAGATATTTTTGAGAAATAGGTTTAAAGCAAAATTATTTTTACACTTGGTTCACTGTCAGACACTTATATTTGTAATTATATACTGAGTTTATCTATTTGTTTGAGCAGCTATTCATAAATGACTCTGTAGGTGAAAACCTGGGTTCAATCCCTGTCTGTCTTCATCTTCTTTGTTTCAGTAGAAATAAATCAAATATTACTGATAAACCTGGCCACAAGTGCTTTGTAACGGGAAATAAATATTCCAATAAATGCCAAATGCCATTTTAGATGACAGCTTTAAAACAGAGAGGTGACATCATTTGCCCAAGGGTAAAAAGCAGAAAGGAGAACGGCTGCTCTTCTCCTCATTCATGTGAGTTTGTTTCCCAGTCATATGTACGGCTTGGAATGGTCCCAAACATGGTGATTCCGTTAACCCGTTAACTCACACCTTGAGAACAAATTATGAAATTCAACAAGGACGGACAAAGGCAAATAACCTCTGACAGTGATCTGGGCTGGAGTCTGGCTGCCTGAGGGGCAGCTCTTCTGAGGAGACCCTGGAGGTTCTGGTGGACACTGAGATAAGCCCATGCCAGAAGTGAGTCCTGGCAGGTGGAATGACCAACAGTACCTGGGGCTGTGTCAACAGAGCATGGCCAGTAGATCAGGGACATGTTTGTTCCCCTCCATTTAGCACTCATTAGACTACATCTAAAACATGCATCCAGCATTGTTGTCCCACCCCCGCCCCGAACACCAAACACGGGTCAGCTGCAGTGATTTTGGGAAAGCTCACCAAGACAGGACTGTCAGTGCTGGAGCAGTTGCCTTTGAGGTGAGGCTGAGGGAGATGGGCTTGTTCAGACACGAGAAGACAGTGCTCCAGGGGAGACCTACAGGGAAGTTATTTGGGAGGTAGAGTCAGGATTTTCCCAGTGGTGTATCACAGGAGGTTGAGAGCAAATTGAAAGCTGAAATGGGAAGTCTGGAGAGGATAGAAGGAGAAATTTTGTCACAATAAGGATAGCCCAGCAGCAGAGCAGGTTGCCCAGAAAATGTTTGTGCAGTCTCCTGCCTCTGAAGTTTTCAGACT
>VYZT01006073.1:19484-32443 GCA_013400735.1 Pomatostomus ruficeps | reverse complement strand
ACTTCTCAAGCTTGTCCAGGTGCTTCTGTCCTTCAGGAATGTCAACAGCACCACTCAGTTTGGTGTCATCTGCAAATCTGATGAGGGTGCACATCATCTAAGAAATAATACTGGTCCCAAAAGAGACCCCTGAGGGACACCACTGGTCACTGATGTCCATTGGAACTCTGAGCTGTTGACTACTACCCTCTGGATACCACCAATTCCTTATCCATGTAACAGTTCACCCATCAAATCCATCTCTCTGTAATTTAGAAAGAAGGATGTTGTGGAGGACCATGTCTAAGTACTGATAAATAACATCTGTTGCCCTTGCCTTGTCCACTAATGGAGTCACTCTGTCATAGAAAGCCTACAGGTTGGTCAGGCAGGATTTGCCCATGGTAAAGCCATGCTGGCTGTCCCAAACCACATCCCTGTCCTCCATGTGCCTTAGCACAGCTTCCAGCAGGATCTCTTCCATGATCTTCCCAGGCACAGAGGTGAGGCTGACAGGTCAGTTGTTCCTGGGGTCCTTCTTTCTACCCTTTTTAAAGATGGGTACAATGTTTTCCAGTCATCTGGGACTTCACCTGACAGTCACAACTTTTCAAATGTCATGGAGAGTGGTTTGGCAACCACATCAGCCAGTTCCCTCTGCACTCTGGCATGTATCTCATTGGCTCCTGTAGACTTCAAGTATGTTCAAATTTTTCAGATGGTCAGGAACCTGACCTTTACTTCAAGTGGGAGAAATTTTGCTGCTCCAGTTCCCATCCTGCTGTTCATCTACTCAAAACGTGTGGGAAGAGAGGTTACCATTGGAGACTGCGGCAAAAGAGGTTGTTGAGTACCTCAGCTTTCTCCTCATTTGTTGTTACCAGTGTACCAGCACTGTCTATCGGGGACACACCTCCACTGACCTCCAAATGAGCAGGCAGGCAGCAGGGTAGCTCTGTAGAAAACTTCCTGAGTGTCTGGATTGTCAGTGAGCCAGCTGTGCACACTGGTGACAACCAGGATCAACAGCATCCTGCATTGTCCAGAGAGAAGCCCTTATCACTGTCTCTCCAGCACTATAATGTTAGAGTATCGCATCCAGTTTTGACCTCAAAAAAGGAAGAGCATGACAAACTGCTGGAGCAAGTTCAGTGGAGAGCCACGAGGGTGCTTAGGGGTTGGTGCACTTATCCTGTGCAAAGAGGCTGAGGGAGCAGGACTTACTCTGCCTGAAGAAGAGACGGTTTCCAGGAGATCTCATAGCACCCCCGTAGTACTGGCACAGAGGTTTTCAAGAGGAGGGACCAAGGTTCTTTACAGGAGTGCATACTGTGAGGACAAGAGACAAAGGGCAGAACTTCAAACTAGGTTTTCAGGCTGGATCTGAGGAGAAACCTCTTTACACTAAAGGCAATCAAGCAGAGGAGCAGGTTAAGTGAAGTTCCATTGGCCTATCCTGCTTTTCTTTTCAACATAGCCTGTCCTCTTGAAATGTCTTTCTTTTGTATTGATCTAATAGTTCTTCCCCTCTTAAGAGTCAGAGGCCCAAGATTTGGAAAGCTGAAACTCATGTGAACAAGTCTTTCCTATGATCTGGGAAAGTACTTTATAATAGTATCAGAATTTGGCTGTTTCCAAAGCCTGAGGAAGTAGTTAATTAATCTTTTTATAAAAAGGTGAAAATACACTCAATTAACAAATAATTACATACACTACTGCATCACTAACCAGGGCAGGTAGTTACAGGGTTTCTTTGATAGAAGAATGTGTAATGGTAGTTTTATTGTTAAGGTGTAAATGAAGTGTGAGATTATTTTTTAACAACTGACTCTCCAGATACATATTTATAAGCTGTAACACACAGGCAAGAACTATACTTGATCTTTAACTTTTTGATCTTTAACTTCCCTTCTTATCTCTGAGCAACCTGTATAACCAGTCAAAACAACCTATATAATCCTATGGTTGTCATCAACCAAGTCTGCCAAAATATCTGTTGTCAGCAGCCATGGAATATGGCATCAGTTGAAGGCTAGCCATTCATTCCTTTTCACATGTGTAGCACACCTGCTGCCTTAGTAGGAAAAAAGTGAGGTAAAGAATTATTACTGTAGCTATCACATTCACAAATGCGATAACTCACTAGAAGTAGTTTTTACCTCATGCAGGAATTGTTGCTCCACAGGCTGGTAATTGAAAGATGAAACATACAGGATAAAACTACCACTTCTTAGGTATACTTCAATTTTTTTTTAATAAAGAGGTGCCTCACAGATGAAAACAGGCAAAATTCTTTGAGCATCCATTGCCTTTGTTTTGACAAGATTATTAAGACAAGATTAGGAAAAAAATGTAAGGCCTCTGAAAAGAAAATTTACTTCTTTTTATACTCAGATAAACATTTTGTAGCACTTTGGATGCTGTAACCTCATTAGACTCAAGTTATGCAACTCCAGGGCAGGCAGTACAGGAAAATAGTCATTTTTACAAGTTTGTTGGCTTGGTAGAGGTGTATTCAGTAAATGAGCAAGCTTTGCACCTTGGATCTTCTGAACCTTTTGTAACCTTCTTGTACTCTCTATATCTAGGGAGAGAACATACTGTGACAGATAGAAAGCCTTTGATACAACTGAGAAATGCAAGTTCTGGTACATTATCCCAAATTTATATACATGATTAAATAAGCTTGAAGTGCTGTCAATATCACATCATGTTTTTGTCCGTCAAGAAATATGGTTAACTATACCAGAGCTCTCTTGACACTCAGTATGATGAAATTCAGTTACTCAATTCTTTCATGAAGCAATTTATTTGCAAGAAAGCTTCAAAAAACCTGAAAATAAATAATCATTTCAGATCCAGGTGGGATACAGAGAGGATTTTATAAGTGTGCATAAATATGGAAGTAGTGGGTGAAAAGCAGATGGAGCTGTGCTGTTTTTCAGTGGACTTTCCTGGCCTTCTAATTTCCTGTTTTCTCAGAGACCTACAAATAATTTCATCCATCCACTCACATGATGGGAGTGGGAGTCATTAGCTTCCCAAATGCAAGATAATCTTGCTAAATTTCTGTTGCTATGAAAGGTATTCTTTATATGTTGGTGAGGTGTGAAAGTGTGAAGTCCAATGGTACCTATCCCATAGAGCCATGAGAAAAAGCCTTTCTAGATTAGCTGGAATCTTCTATATTGTTGACTTCTATTTTCGGAATTCCCTCCATTACCACAAGGCATTAGAAGAGAAGGATGACACTAACCATATGTGGAGGCTGAAAAGGAAAGTTTGAAATAAATTGTGGCTTCTAAAAACAAAGAATTTAAAACACAGGCATGGCTTTGAATGTGGCCTCCTGTTGACAGTCAGCAGGGAAGAAAAGCTACAAGAGGGTTGGTTTCATTTTGTTTAAACCAGCACATCAGTATTTGAAAATTGAGGAATAATGCTGTTTTGGTTCATGAAAGGAAGTGGCTCGTGAAGTATCGCCTTCCTAAGCAAGAGAGGTTTCAGATTTGCAGTTTTTTCACCTCTCCAAGTTGGTGATATCTGAACCAAAAGTATTTCCTGATGTTCATTTAAATAGGATACCTTTCTTTTTTTCCCAAAATCTCACAACTGAAGGGACAACAAAAATATTAAATCATGTTTGTGCACTCTTTGTCTTGTAATGGAAAATAAAAGAGAAATTCACTTCCCTATGCCCACACCACAAAAAAAATATAGGTGAGTACCTAGTATATAAAATGGGGCTTCTTTGGCTTCATAATAGCTCTACAGTAACTTCCTGAAAAAAAATCTTTAAAAAACTGATCTGATCACACTTGAAATAAATCAAGACCAACTTGTTAGTTAAAAGCACCAACTACCCCTGAGTAAGAAAAGCAAAAACTCTGATATGAAAAGCCAAAAGAAAGTTCTGGATCACTTCCAAGTTATGCAGTAAGATATGGTATATATTTCCACATTTTATTTGAATCTTTATTTAGCCAGATTAAGAGACTATACCTTTTTAGATAAAGTTTATAATAAGGAACACATTAGACTTCATAATCTAAACAAAATTACATATTAATATTTATATATCAAATATGTGCACACTTTTCACATAGGTACAGAGACTTAAATGACAAGAAAATCCTACAGTTTAAATTCATTCTTCTCTTGTAGGGGAAAAAACCTAGAGATCCCATCAAGAAATACATCTTTATTTCACCAAAAGCATTGTAGTCAGCAGTAGTAAGTATTTAACAAAAATGTAGAGACATTTATCACAGGCAGACATAATTGCAGAACTCATATTTTAGCATTTACACTTCTTACTATCTCAGGAGTTTCTCTAGTTCTGCTAACAAAACTGAGACTTAGTAAATAATAAGCCGTATCAGAACTGAAAGTAAAGAAAACTGCGTAAAAATAGCAAAATCAAGAGGCTGAAATTTTAGGCCCAGCCAGCTAGCAAATATGATGATATAACAGGCAAGTTATTTGTTCTTCAAATACACTGGTTTTAATATTTAATAGCTTATTTCCAGCTCTTAAATTTTAGAACAAATAACTTCCTGACAAAGCACATAAGGGATTTGCTCAAAGTTAACGAATCACTTCTCTGGGAGGAAAACACCAATGAACCAACCAAAAAACCAACTAGGGTTTGATTTCTTTATTGTGAAGGATTGCTAGTTTAACTTCTTTAGTCATATTTTGGCTCTGGACCTAGGGAACATGTAAGCAATTCTTATGAATAGAGTAGCTTAATGCATTCTTAACTGCAAAATATGCAGAAATACTCACATATGGAATAACAGATTGCTGTTAAGTTTTAGTAAGAATTGTGCACTCTGAAAATAAAATGTCCAAATCTTGTTAAAACCACATTGCAACTTCTGACTCTACACTCTAATAATGTGTCAGAAACCCAGTATATAAACCATTTAAAAATAGATGTGTATATATATAAATATATAGCCTTACTTATCTCTATACCTGATAGAACCTGTTGGCCTACAGGATAGATCTACTCTGTCACCAGCAAGAATATAAAGAAATACCACATGTGCTAGACTCCAGAGTGACATGCTCACGCATGAGATTCTCCTTTGGCTGTGTCACTGATGCCTACATGGATGACAGGAGGTCATGGTCTGAGGGCCTGACAAAAGCACCCCACATCAAAGGCCCTGGCAAGCAGCAAAGTTTCTGAGACAGTGAGGTCAGCAAAAGCAGAGTCTCCAGCCACCATGACTTGCTCTGTCCTTGTGAGAGGCTCACATGTCTTTCCTGACCAAGCTTGTTCCTGTCTGTCTGTTTTCAGAATATTGCACCTGAGTGCCTTCAGTTCTTACTTACACGAACAAAAGAAGTCATTCTCCTGTTGCCAGGAGTCATAAGCTCCCAATATTTCCACCTTGGGAGTCTCAACCTTCCCATCCTGGGAGTCCAAACCTACTGCAGAGTCTAGCATAGCCTTTTAGCTGTCACACCTCTTAAGCAGCTGATGCAGATAAACTCTTAAAATAAGTCATTATGGAGTTAAAGGGGTTTATTGATAATTAAATCATTATAAAATTATAATTAAACAATTATTGAATGATAATTAAATAGTAATGTAATTAAACTACTACAGCCTACTGCTGTACAGGAGAGCTCTGTGGTCTCAGGGTGGGGCTACAGATGTCTATGGTGTAATGTGGTTGATTTGTGGCTAACCTGCCTTGGTGCAGGAGTACAGACACAGCAGTTTTAGTTTTGTCTAGTCCTGCTCAGGATGGTTCTGTTAGGTCCTGATAAGTTGTGGTCTAGGCTTCTTGGTTCCTGAGGAGGAAATGGCCTGGCACAGTTCTCTGGGTGTGCACAGCAGGGCTGAGGGTCAGTGATACCCGAACTAAAATGCTATTCTCTCAGCCAGAGTCCTGCACCCATCACAACTGCAGAGGGCTCAAGCACTCACCTCTGCACAAGCACCTCCTCAGAGGGATCCTGTTGCTATGATTCCTATGAATCCTGATTCCTATGAATCCTGCTGCAAGCGCTGCTTTTGTATGTGTTTATTTCATTGAATAATGTGGAATAGGAGAGGACTCTGGAGCTCAAAGCAGGGGCAACCCTAAAGTTTGATCCAAGTTCAGTATTAAAGTTGTTCCCCACATTCTCCCAGCAGGGCTGTTGACTTGCTTTATCACCTTGCTACATAGACGAAACTTTACAACATGTAACCCAGCTCAAGATTTCAGAAAGAATGTGAGTTTTCCAATCTATGACGCAAGTAAAACAATTAAAAGCCTGCTTGTGTGCTCTGTGATATAACTGGACAGGGCCAGCAGGCAGTCATGGATAGAAATTTTCAAGGTGTGCAGGGCAGCCGATAGCTTGGGCAAGAGTGGGACATTTCAGGCAGGGAAGGAAATGTGGCAGTGACCCTTATTCTTGCAGAAGCTGATGTCTTTAAATTCCCTGTGAGCCAAAGGAAATAAACATTCAATTTAAAAATGGGCCTACCACTAAATTAACAGTGATCCTGCACCTGTGCATTACAATATGGGAACAGGCACCAGCACCTCCGGCACCAAAGCTGTGATGGGCCTGGAGAGGAACTGAAAGCTCATCCCAAACCCAGAGATCCACCTGCAGGCAGGTTAAAGGACAGAAAAGCCATGAATTGTACAGATTCCCACCACAGACCACTGACATCATGGAAATCTAAGCACTGGAGTGTTGAAGTACATTAGGAAAAGAAAAGGTGAATGAGATGTCACTGATGGAAAGGAAGCACTGAGAGCCTGGTAACATTCAAGTTAACATTTTATAGGAGATCCCATTGGGTAGCTTTCTCTTGGCACAATCACAGCTTTTCATTAAGGTCTCTGGTAAATGAGGCAGTCTATTCACTGAAGAGAGATTAACAATGGAGGTACTATTTGCACATAGAGCAGTAGTAGAGGATTTCCCACTCTCATGGCATCTAAATGTTGCGCTCAGAAATGGGGTCAAAAAGCCCACCGACCTCTGTCTTCTTCGCCAAGTTATCCCCATGTTTCATGTTTGTGTGCAAAGAATTTAACTACTTGCAAAAGGGCAATAAAGACAACTTTTGTGAGATCTAATTTAACTCTGGGCTGCCACTTTCACTAGTATTCAGGGTATATCTTTCACAATGCATTTGCTTTCTGCCCTCAGAGCCAGGAAAATATGTCAGGGAAACATCCATTCTGACTGTGCCATATCATAAGTGATCTGATGATCTGGTCTGCTCTGTTCAGGAAGCCTTGGAAGAAACTAAGTGGTATATTCTTAAATTGCAATTGCTGGTTTTATTCAGCATGTTAATTTGCTGCAGGAAAATTGAGGAATCCAAAAGCAAGGCACTAGTACAAACATCTTGGAAAAATAGGCAGTATCCAATTTTTCACTGAAAAGTAGTTAGGAACAGTCACTCATGTTCAGCCATAACAAGTAAAATGTTATAAACAGTCTACCATTAGAGTGCAACAAAGGAATTCCTACTGCTCTTCTGTGCATCTTTAATGCTCCTTGAGCAAAACATGTATGTATAGGCAGTATAAAATATGGACCTCTTTTCAAAAAGCATGTTTTCCATTGCCTTATATAATGTGCCAGTTGTTTATTACAAAGTTCTAGATGTCAGAGCAACTACAAGTAATTACTAGTCAGTACAGAGAAGGGAAGGGTAGTCCTCTAGTGAATGCTCAAAGCTGTTATGCTTACCAGTCACCAAATGCATGCAGCAAGCATGTAGTAGGAAACAGATGCCTCTCAGCCAAGGGCTAGTGAATGTGTGTGCAAGTTCTTTAGGCAGGTACAGAGGCAAAGTGAAAACTGGTATTTTAGACTAGCCACATGATAGATCCTAAATTGCCTGGGCTCCAGAGTTTGTTTCCTCTACCAACTTTTTTCATTCGTTTACTCCCCACTTCATCCTGCTATATCGGATGAGTAACACGTTCTGTCAGAGTCCTGAGCTCAGTAAAGGAGTGTTAGTGCAACTACAACACAAACTGTGAACAGCACAAGTCCAGGGTTACTGTGTGCAAGGGTGTTGTGCATTGCCTACACACCAAAAGTTTAAAGAACATTTTGGACATGGGTTGTTTTCAGGTGAGCATTCACAGGAATCTGCTCTGAGTTGAAGTTCTCTACACCATTACAGATATGCAGGGAAACGCACTGATGGTCAGCAAACACTTCTGCATTTACTGCAAATTATATCATTACTCTCGAAAGGGACAAGAACAATCTGTTTCTATGGTGCAAACAGTTTTTCTTTCTCATGCTCCATACAGCAACTATAAACTGGTCACAAATTATCTACGTTGGAAGAAATTCTCCAAAAGCATTACATAGTCTGGTGCTGAAGGCACAGTGATGACAGCCAATAGTTTTACTTGTCTCAGACAATTTATTCTTTAATTTTGGGTATATAGTCCCATCCTTAAGCCACTTTTCTTCAGTTCCTGTGGCAGAGTCAAACAAATGTTTTTATTCTGCAATAAAATGGTATTATTCCTTGACAGTTCACTTGTGTGAGTTTCTACTGGAGGCTAAGAACAGGATCTGAACTCCCAAGCCAATGCCCTCTCACGTGTAGGAGTGACAAAGAGCCTCCACTAAATCCCGTTTAACCAGTAGATGGCAGAACTTAAATATTTGTTTTGCTACTGAAACCGAAGTTCAATGAACATTACTGCAGTTTTGTGAAGACTCATTTAAAGAAAGACAATTAAGTAAACCAGTGCTAAGACCAGAAGCAAATTATAATATATTTATTAAAATATGCCAACCACAGAATTTCCTTTAGAGGATGCACAATCATCTAATTAAAGAGGGAGATGCAGTACGCCCTCAGTTCAACAATCAAAAGGCATTCTGATATTTCTGAGAGGTCTTCTAAAAGCTGTCAAACTCTTTTCAGACTTGTGCTCCTGTTGCACACTGACAGTTTGAACAGCTTAAAATGGTCATGACTGACAATGAATTCTCTGCATGAACTCCTTCATGAGCCACCAACCATATTTTCCTATCCTTGGGACAAGCTGGAGGCCATAACCTGCAAGCTACCATCTCACCAGTTCGTCAGCACATTCACAGATGGCTTCCTGGAGAGAAACAATTTTACTAGTGTTGAACTCATATGAATAAATTCATATGCTCTGCAGAGCATAGTATGTTAAATGATGTATTCTTAGCTGCTGCTTATAGGGACACAGCACTCCAGAGCAAACCTCACCAGGCTTTTTCGTTACACTGCAGAGAGCCAGGAAAAGCAGAACACATGCAGACACTTCCTTTTGGTGACAACCCCAAAGCTCTGGGTCCTCTAGGCTGTCAGCTGAAGTTTACTGCCTCCCCGTCAGCCCTATCCTAGCCCAGTTTGAGACTGATTGCAGCAATCCTGTGATTGCAGCAATCCTGTGATTGCTGCAACCTCAGTCATCAGCTGAGCCTTCATGGAAGATTGCTACAACACTGAAGTCTACTGCTGTATGTTAAGACTTTACAGGCTGTAATAAGCTGAAAGCTGTTTTTTGGGAATTCAAAGTATTTGTAACTTCTTGATAGGATCAGAAAGAGTGAAATATGTTTAGAGACACAATAGTGAAGTCAGATAGGAATTGAACAGATATGATGTGCTCCCTGGACTTCTAGGACATTGGTGAATAACCTCAAAGAACATTCCAGAAGGAATCTGATATTAGACCAAGCATCTGGTAAATGGATTTCAGTAAGACAGAAAGGTCAAAGGAGTGGCACACAGTTCCTCATCTGCTGTGAAATAATGTCATGAAAAACCCTAAAAGCACTGGGATGCACATGACTGCAACATGAAACACATTGTTACTCCTATTGGCACACATCTTCACTGCAAAACCAGAAAACTATTTTCTTTAATTCCAAGTTAGCACAATGCATGGTAGTCCAAGGAAACGGTTGTTGCAATCTGATCCTAAACCCAAGAACCCATTTCAGTAAACATCTTCCTTACAAACAATGGATCTAATGCAGTTCTCACCTCCTGGCAGCCTTGGGAGAAAGGCAAACCCACACATTTTTAGTCATCTGTTAAATAAGATACATAATGGTAAACTCCGCCCCACTGAGAAGAATGACACCCTCAAATGTTCAAATGCTGGAAACACCAACTTGCAATAACATTCAGACAGCATTGCCATAAATCCTTGAATGAACAGCCTGTCTTCCAATCCCATGATGGCCTCTGTGTCCTTACACAGAACCAGCAGAGGCTGAAGCAGTTCTGCCTCTCTTTCAGGGGTATAAAATCTTCCCTTCTACCTATCTACCTCAGGGGCCTTCCCTCCCCACAGAGCGGAAAGTACAAACCTTGCAGATACTCACTGGGAAAAGTCAGAGCTGATGTGTGGATTTCCCATTTCTGTTGCAGACCTGCTATTTTCACTAGTCTTCACTTTTTGCCCAAGAGATTTTAGGTCAATCAGATTTTGCAGCAATTGCTTTGGTATCTAGGTATGAAGGATTTTATTCATGATTCAAAACCTAGTAAGACACATGGGCCTTGGAAGTCTCTTCTGTTAGAAACAACAACAGCAACAACAAATTAAAATTTTTAAATTTTCTTTTTAAAGGAAGTGACCCAGAGAGTCATTACAGGACTTAATCTCACAAAAAGGAACATACTTGAAATGCTTTTATTACTATTAATTAAACATATACAAAAATAAAAACTTCTATAAAATAATGGAACATCTAAAGCTGTAAAGAAAGCACTAAGAGGTTTTAGAAATTCTCTGGCTTTTCATACCATCAGAATCACCTACCATTTTGTGGTGTCATGTAGAAACAAGGGCTTTCGCCTTCAAGAGCCAAAAGCCAAACTACAAACATAATTGTGTTCTTTCAAACTCAGTCTTAGGAACCTCTCTGGAAAAAGGTTTGAAAACAAAATTATGAATTAATGTCCAGTTCTATGTTAACCATTTGTTAAAGCAAATTGCATGTTCTAAAAATTAATATAATTCTAAACAGAAAACAGGCCAGTCTGGAAGAGATTTTCAGCAATAACTCAAAAGTATTGTATGTTGCAGATTGAAGGCTATTTAGAGGTATCAGGTCAGATAATAAACATTTAACTACAGAGGGTACCTAGAAATCTTAACTGTTCCAGTGAAATCAGTAGCAGGTGTGCTAAAGCCAGGATTTCTGTATTTAGTTAAAAAAAAAATTCCTACTCAATGCATCTTGTTTGCCATACCCTGGGGTCCTTCCCTCTGATTTCTTCTGTCTGGGAGGATCTGCCAGCACAGGCCAGCATGCAGGAATCCAACTTGCAAACAACCAGGTGAGACATCATGGGCATTTTCTATGTTTCACCCTTCTTTACAAGTAGAGCTAAACACTTCCATTTCCACTCACCTAAGACTTGCTCCTCTGCAGCAGAGCCAGCAATTTACTCAGTTTGCTCTTAGTCTGAGCTTTCTTCAGGTAAAACCAAAACACTATTGGTCATGTTTTACTCCAGCTCTCAGTGGTTAGCATGTCTCCAAGCCAGTGCTCTCCAAGACCTTACCAAGACTTGCAGAATATTTATATTCCGTCCATGCAACTTCTCTTTACTACGCTATTATTTTCCTGAAATTTTAGTTTACTTAATTGTTAAGGAAAGTTTCCTGTCTGACCATCCAGGAACCACTCTGGCAGGCACACTCAGACCAGAGTTGGAACAGAAGTCACTTCACAATGGGTGGTTTCAGAGAGCTACCTCTCTGATGGGTGCCCTATTTGACTCCCTACACACCCCACTCTCACCCAGTCAGACCAGGTTTCCTTACAGGCTGGACCCCAGGTTTCCCATGACAGGGTCTTAGACACCTGGATTCTTACAATGGTTTAATTATAGTGCAGTGACAAAATAACAGCTCAAGCTGATGTCTCTGAGGAGGGACCCTGAGCAAAGCAAACCCCAGGCCTTCATACCCTCACAGTCTAAGTGTGTAAAAGTCTGGGATCTTCCAGCTGAACCATTGGTTCCTGATATGTCTCTCAATATCTGCTCACCTGGCTGGGCCACGGGGTCCTGCACCATTTGTTGGGTCAGTGCTAGTTCCTGGCCTCTTACTCCTGGCTCCAGCCATCCAGTGCTCAACCTGCAGCTCCCACTGCAGCTGCACCCCGGCTACCTGAATGTATTCCTGAATACACTGACTTCAGGATTCAGTATTTCTCAACATTATTCAGGCCCAAACTGTATACCATTCTATTGGAAACATGCTGGACACTGATAAACTCTCTACAGCACTCGTCTTTGGGGGTGATGTAACTTATGTCCTCTAGGATGTCCTGTACTCTGATATTTTTCTTTCATATTGGCGTCATGATATTGATCTTGACCAGCTTCTAAGTAACAGCCTGTTTCTGCCAACAGCCACCCGGTGAGTTCTCCCGGTGCCAAGAGAAACAACAGGAGGTCCCGCTCCTGCTGCACTGACACGACGATGAGGATACAGTCCTGTGTGTCAGGTGGCGTCCCGAGCGACACCTGTTCCCTTCCGGGCCCACGCTTCACTGGCAGCACCTCTGCACTCCTCCGAAGCCTGGGCAAGCGCTGCGGCTGGGAGCACGTGGCGCACTTACGGCAGGCACAAGGCACACCACAGCCCGCGCCCCGCCGCCCATGTCACAGTGCCCGTCTCTCCGATGGCTGTGCCCGCAGCAGATCTGGCCTTGACCTGGGTACCACCTTTCTTCCCACCCCTCCACACTCACGGCGCTCCCTCTCCTCCTCCCACATCCAGGGAAAGGGGCCGGCCGAGGAAACCAGCGGGTCTCTGCGCGGCCAGGACTGCGGACAGGAAGGAGAAGCCCGCCCGGCTGGCCATTCACTCGCTCGCTCGCTCCCTCGCTCGCCCTCCTTCCCTCCCTCCCTCCCTCCCTGGCTTCCCGCCTCCCGCTCGGGCGACTGGCGGCCATCCCGCCGCCGCTCCGGCCTTGGGGCA